>JBAMIG010000018.1:13356012-13379228 GCA_037177335.1 Kiunga ballochi | reverse complement strand
TTATGGGTAGTTGTTGGCACTCTTTCTTTTTCTGAGCAAGAAGATTTTTATAAACGGACATGCCACCTTCAATTACAATACAGTAAAAAATTCCGCGAAGCAGCGAATCCGAAGCGCGATATAGCGAGGGATCACTGTATTTTTTTCTGGTTAGTGGGATAAAGTAAAGAAAAGGTTAAATAAAAGAAAGACAACATGAGGACTGCGATGGGACTGCATTGACATAGCCAGCACATTTTCCTTATTAAAGCGGGATTGTTGCCTCATGGTATTTTTTATAGAATGGGTTATCAGAATTTCTTTTTCCGATCAGTCAAAGAATGCAATAGGCTGGCTCAGTTTGGGTTAGGCAAGCACAGAAATTATACCAAAGAAGTCCTAAATAATTACATTCCTATATATTTACACACAAGTCAGTATAAAATAAAAGACCTTTGAACATTGTGTCACATTTATTACTTCCTGTGGCCCAATGAGGAAAGTTTCTTTTACACAAGAAGGTTCATATTCTACATTGTATTTTTTGTTGTGATTGAAATGTACTTAAAATTAAATGCTTTGGAAAGACAAACCTAATAATAAAGAAAAAATGCAAGCATGCACTTCCATTAGCTTCTGGGCTACACTGAAATGTATTGGTTCTCCCAAGGCAAACGGCTAATGTGCATTCTCCAGTAAACTGACAGAGCAACCTTGTGAATGATGCAAACCACCGTAATATCAGCAATCTGGAAAAGCTGATATAGTTTTCTCCCACTCCTTTTCTATCTTATCAACTTTTTTATTTTTCTCTCCCTTCTGTGCCTCTCAGGCTTCCTTCTCTCTCCTCCATCCTATTTGTCTCATCACATCTGTTTCTCCTTAAATTCTTCATCTCTTTGTAATTTTTTTAAGCTCTTTGGTCCGTCTTTTTTTTCTTCCTTTTTATGTTATAATTCTTTTGTTTTTCTTCTCTCCTCCCATCACTTATTTAATAAAGATGTTCAGTTTCACTAAGCACCTCTTTGCTTTCTCTCCTTATTTTTATACTTCCTCTTTACCTCCACCCCCCTCTCTTGAAAAAGAGAGGCTGGTGAGATTGAAAGAAGATGAGATTGAAAAGAGGATGGAAAAACTGAAAAGGATGGTATGAGGGAGGATATGAGGACTAAAAAAGAGAAGTGAAGAGGAAGGGAAAAGCAAAAAGATGATCAAAGGAAAGGAGACTGCAGAGAGTCGCTGAATTAAATAGAAGATTAAATCAAATTAATATAGAGTCGAGGAACAGAAAGAGAAGAGAAAAAAGCAGAAGCAAGGCAGGTAGATGATAAAAAAAAAAAAAGCATAACAAATTTAAAATAACCTGTTAATGAAAATATTTTCTCTTTCCAGCAAAAGGGTCTGCAAGACATATTTCTTGGTGGGAAGATTAACTTATTTTTGTCAGTTTCATGCACCAGTGATTTTTATATTAAAATGAAGAGCTTATTGCAGGAAATTAAATGTAAGCCACTCCAACCTATTTTAAAATGCACCAGATCCATTTTTGAATGGTGAAAATGCTTCCAATGCGCACAATAAAATGACCTCCACCAGGCGCGGCGTTTCACAAAAGAACATTTAAATGCAATGACTGAATTCAGGAAGAATCATAGCAGAGCAGCTGCTAAAAAGGCATTTTCATCTCACTTTGGTTGAAGCCAAAACAGACATAATATGACACAAAAAAAACCTGATTTGGTTTCCACAGTTATTTTAAGTAGCAGTAACATCTTATTATTTTCAGCTTTAAATCTTTTAAAAAATGGAATCAAGTTCAAAGAGTCAACGTCACACTGTTGGTTTACACACAAAGTAATCTACTTCTCACTGGACTTGCTTTTATTAAATGCACTCCTCCGTGCTAGGCACTGTATTTAAGTTGCTAAATTGTTATCTGTCCCTTCCTATTCTTTGGTTACTTTTTGTTTTTTGTTGTTTGGGTTAAAAAAAAGAAAAACAGCAATCAACCAAATATCCATTTATATTTTCAGGGGTGGATACTCATTAGCTGCATCAATATCATTTCAAGATAACATTTATAATGAGGATGATGAAGCAGAAGCTAAGATGGAAAGCTCAAATTGTGTTCTGTGATTAACAATTTAAAATGTGGCTTAGATCCCACACCTCACTCAAATAAATGGATCCTTCAGATCTTGAGAAAAAGTTATGGGATCAATTTAATTTGAATCAGGTGTGTTAGAGCAGTGAAGCCTCTACCCGAGGACCACAGATTAAGATTCGTAATCTAAACTAAAGCACTTTCCTGACAACAATATACAATGTACTTCAATAAAATGCGGCTCAGTCTTTGTTCAGTTATGTAACAGATGATGTTTCACCGTTTGAGTGCACATTTGGCTTTAGCTCAGCGTTTATGGCTCTTAGCCAGTGTTTTGTACAAAAACACTAAGCTAACAAACCCTTTTTGAAACAACCAAAGAGTCATGTATCTCCAAGGACAATGACCTACAACATTGGCAGTAAACTAAACAATGAACAAAAAAAAAGGAACTTGCTTTTATTATGGGTTGTGTTGACTGAAACCTCCCCAAGCAAGTCCTCACGAACCAATATAAGACTTTTGTTTTGTACTCGGTGTTTCCTAGGTGTAAGTCTTGAGGAAAACATTCTTGTTTGCTTCAAAGGTTTGGACGGGAATGATTCCAGCAGCTTTTTAACAGTCTGTCTCAAAGCGATTTGGGATTTTACATTTTTAACTGTTGACTGTGAAAGACATTCCTGATTGACAACACATTCACGAGTGAAAGGCCTGCCTGGAATAATGAACTTTCTTATTCTCACACATTATCTTTCTGCTTTTTCACTTAACTTGTTCTCTTTCCACTCATCTGACATTCAGAACCCGCTTACAGGCATTGTGTATCTCTTCTACATGGTGTTGATCCTCCTGCAGCATTTACATGATCTCCTTCTTTTCATCCTATCTGCCCTTATTTCTGCTCATTTGCTCTCATTGTTCTTAGCCTTAACTTCTTGATAACTTTGGGGAGCACTGGTTGCTCTGGCTATCTGATAACGATGTCCCGGATCAATATATTCTCTCTGTGTATCGGACTACACACAAGCAAGTGTCTGTTTGCAAGATGGCCATTTGTGTGTGCACCAGTGTGTGTGAATAGCCTTTAAAGTCATGTCTCTGTGGGATCAGCATGTGGCTGAGCATTGAGCTTTTAATACCCTTGTTAGAGCTATAGGGGCAAACAGGACTGCTATCGTCCTCCCTCTCTTTCTAATAAAGCTTTAAATACAACTTAAAACCAAAAAAGATGGCATAACTTTTCATGGAAGGAAGGGGATGGTTTAAGATGAGGTAGAATGTAAAGACAAACAAATAAAAAACCTATATGAAAAATAGAAATGGAGCTAAACTAATTACAAAAAGAAGAGAAAGCTTTTTTGAGGTTTTGCAGTCGTACTGATTGAGCACAAACATGGTGTTTTCCACAAAACAAAAAAAATGCTGTCACTTTTAAAATGCTAAATAAGCTGACAAAATGTCACAGGGTGTCAAGGGATTGTAAATACGCAGACAAGAGATGGACTGAAGCTGAGTAACCAACTAATCGTCCAGACTGGGAAATGTCAGTATGGTCTCCTAGGATTATTTCAGGAACAAAAACGGAACAATGCTTCACTTTTCTGATAAAAATGTAGCGAGTGCAATGAACATAAACAATATAATTAAATGGGGTTGAAATGTTAGAGTTGTAGACATTGAAAGCACTTAATTTAAATTCACAAAGAGAATGTAAAAAAATACTGTTTCAATGAGCCTTTTCAGCACAAGATCACTCAATTCTCTGCTACTTTCTACAGTTTCAGAATAGTGTATGCGCCATATTGTATCTTTAACTGATAAATTATTTAGTCAATGCGCACAAAACAACTGTTAAATTTTTTTTACAGCTGCATGTTATAAACGTAGACTTGAATTATTGGCAACTTTACTTTTTTGTATATTTGCAGGAAAGCTTGTAGATGTCCCTAAAGAGTCAGACAAGTGACGGTAACCTATGAGGTCATGCATCTATGTTATCTTACTTTTTACTCCTGGACTGGTTTAACTAAAGCTACAGAGTCACAAAGGACCTTTAGCCTCTTCTTATATGGGGCATCCACTCAGAGGAGGAACACAGTCCTCTAAGTCTCCTGTTTTGTGAGGAAACATCCCCATTTAGTTATTTATTAGCAGCTCGGCACATATTACATTTTTAGAATTAAATAGTGTTTAAGTTACACTACCAACAACCTTAACCTAAACTCCTAAACTGGTAATCAGCTGGTAATTAGTCCTGAATATTTAACATGTCTTTGCAGATTTTTTTTTTTTTTACAAATTTTCACAAAAAAACATTTAAACACAGAATATGAGATTCTGAGAACATCCATGGCAACGATTTAACAATAGTATCTTCCATCTAGTTTAATTTCCTTCATGTCTCATACAATGGTGCGATAGAACCAGAGAAGTGCATCCATTCATGTGTGTCTGCATGCATCAACTGTGTGTAACTCAAAATGTAGCCTTAAGGTTTTTTGAGCCTCAGCCAGATTCAACTTTCATCACAACTGGGTGTTGTTTGATCAACATACCCATATCCTGTGTGTCTTTGTGCCGCTTGTTAGGCAGCACCAAAGCGCTATAGAAAACTCACGCTGCAGCTGATAATGTAAAAAAAAAAAACAGCGGTAGTATAATTTATTCCATTATTTTGCATGTGTGTGTTTTGTGTGTTTGTTTTCTTTCATTTTAGTTATTATGGTACATGAGTCAGGCATATAATACCAGGTAACAAAGTCATAAACTGCTGCTGTTACATTTCTCTACAAATAAATAAATAAAAAAGACAACAAATAATAACTAACAAATCCATCAATCCCTATTTTAGCCTTACAGATAGTTTAGCTTACTTCTCCAGCTTTTGACAAGAGGCAGGCTACATCTTGGAAAGCAACATAAAACATTTTTTCCACATTTCACAGCCACAGATATTAAACATCAGTAACACTTTCTGAGCCAGGTGATTTATTACCATATTTTCACATAGTGGTGTTTTGTAAAGGACATCTTTCATTGAGTGTTGACATTTTCCTCTTTTGTTGCCTTAAATAAAAAATAAAAAAAACTCAATGTTTTGATAAATATAGCTTCATAAATGTTTAACTTTTGTATGCAGCTTCCACTGGTTTTATACATATTAAGCAGTAAATCTGAAGTTAAATATTGTTGGTACATAAAGTTGGAGATGCTCCCTACTTTGCCAAAAAACATGAGATCATATGATCTGAACAACAATCAAGTCTGGGCAGTGTGTACAAACTTTGAAATACTCTTGCGTCATTAATTGATTGAATGTTCTTGACTGTAATCAAGCAGAATTTCTCATCCTACTTGCTGCAACTCAGCTAGATATTAGTTCTCATTTTGCATGTGCATGCTCATGTTCGGCTTTAATATTCAATACATCTAAATAAATAATCTGCGGTTTAATATACACTAAATCTATTTGCAAAAATTGTTCTGCAGCATCAGTAGGATACATTTTTCTGCTGTCACTGCTGATGATAATGATGATTATAATAATGAGAGATGAGCAAAGCTGGAAGTAAAATTACCCCAAATAACCCTGCTTACTTTACTTTAGATCTTAAACCATCATTCTAAGGCCAAATCTTTATCACAGCAGTGCTTCTTTTACTGATTATGGGTTTCAACGATGACTAATAAGGTAATTTCTACATTCATAGTAATTGCTAAGTATTGTTTTTTTCTTGTATTTATGTTTTTAAATTTTTTAAAAAGAAGGGCAATTAAATGAAAACATGGTCTGGCAGGAGAACATTAAAACAGCACTGTTAAAATTAGGTATACATGAGTGCAGTCCAAGTTTATAGGGCAAAATAATGGCACATAAGTGGCTTGATATTTAGAAAATTAAATGTGCAAAATGTATGATGTCTGTGTCATTTACAGCTTTATAAAAGACTGTTGCTAATGGGCCACTTACAAACTCATAGCGAGACAGGCACACGTTTTGCAGCAACATTTAGCAAAATGGCCTTTAAAAGGGAACCGACTGTTAAGGTTTAGTTTCACTTCTATCATAGGGGCAATATTTGGCAACTTCCTCAATAAACCTGTCATTCAGAAATTAACATTACAGAAAATAGTTAATTATTATTTTTTTAAAAATGGGCCTTTTCAGATTCTCTTTTTACTCAATTCAACACATGTAGAACAAAATGTACTTAGTGTATCAACAGTTGAAATTGTTTTTTTTTTTTCTGTTTTGTGACCTAAGATCTGTGAAATCACTGCTGAAAAGAGCTGTAAGCTTTTGGCAACTCTTAAGACATTGACTTTACACTAACCCCTGACATTTATATGTAAGAGTGACTCACAGCAAACACTCACACGCATGCACATACACACTTTAAAAAGGCACACACACTCTTGGTCTTTTAAAGGCCTAGTGGTCTAATGTGAGCTGTCAGCTCTGCCACATTGTTTTGACTTGTTAGGGATGGTGCTGGAGGGTGGAGGCGTGTTATTATGTGTGTGTGTGTGTGTGTGTGTGTTGTATTTATAAGCAAAAGATTACATGTATGCATTTTATTCTACACGTTTGCATTTGCTAGTCTAAAGAAACCTTACAAGACTTTAATCCGTGACAATGATGTATGAGTACATGTTGCATGAGTAAAATTTTTTATGTCAAAGGAGAACACACACATCCACATGTAATGTGGTGGGGAGATCATTTATTCTCTTGATCTTTCTCTCTCTTGTCCTTTTAGTTTGAGCAGATTTTCTGCATATTTATGCAGATCAATACACAATAAACTCACTTGCATAGTAAATACGCCCACCTGCATCCATGCACTTACATGCCTTCAAGGCAGATCATGTCAAATTGTTTATCTCTTTGCAACATAAATCTTGTTGATACATTCTTTGAGATGTTCTTCTACCTAGTGATCACTCATGCTATAAATGATTGCTGATGTACAGATGTACACAGAAGCAAGCAGAGTCCTCAGGTGAAGTCTTTCCATCTGTTTTCTGTCTGTTTCATTTGTTGGTGAAACTATTTCAAGCTACATATGAGGTTATACTTTCAGAGGCAGAATTTGCATACTACAAGTCTTAATCTCATAAAACCCCAATACTCTGATGCAACTATTAACCATTCCCTAATATTAGTGACTGCATGTATGTGTGAGAGTGGGAGTGGTGAGTAGGTGGAACAAGGGGTGAGAAAACGGTTGTGAATTCTCAGTGAAAGTGGTAAAATCTGTACGTGCAAAGTGTCAGTGAAACCCGCTCCCTCTGCCAAAACAGTTAGCTTCCATTTGCCCGGAAGCTAAACGCTTAACCACCAAACGCTTCAGTGAAAGTTTGCACGTCGAACCAATTACAAAGGTAGAAGACCGTGGTTCAACCGGGCAGCCCCGAGGTCTGAATATATTCCGGGACGTTTAGATGGAGCGAGGCTTTGCCGTGTAAGGGCATGCATGTTGAGCTAACCCCCTTTCTGGGATAAGTAACGCTTTAAAAAACACTGTGAAATTGAGGTCAGGAGAATACAGAGAAACCTGGCTGCAAAGAAAACATCAGAGGCTGCAGTTAAGATTTTGCTTTAAGAAGACGGACTCGCTTTTACGTCACAAAAAGAAGTTTAGGTTTTATCTCTTTCTGTCAGTCTGTCTCTTGCTCTTTCTTTGGTACTGCCTTCATAGCAGTGGCACGCTTAGCTATCACCGTATCCATCTGTAACGGGTACAATGTTCAAAGCAATGCAGTGTGGTTTGTCTGGGTGTTAAGTGTTTCAGTAGACTTGCTTTTCTGCGTGTGTGTGTGTGTGTGCGCGCGCGTGTGTATCCATGTAAAATGTCTTTTTCTCCCTCAGCCCTCCAGAGGAGACGAATCTTCCTTCCAGTCAATTGAGGATGTTTTCATGTCTAGCACCTTGCGCCGCTGCAGGCAGCGTGCATATGCATCTGTTTTTGAGGCATTAGAAGCGCCTACATTTCTGTGTGTTATTTCACATGTTTGTGTGGAAAGGCTGTGGGTTAGTCATGACTCTATGATGCTTGCAGAGCATAAATAGAGCCAGAGATTCCTCCCACTGTAAAATGTACCTGTGTTGTGATATGAAATAGACCTATTAAACTCCTAAAATGATTCCTAATTTTTCATACAATAATTGTCTTTGTGTGTATTTAAATATGTGGCCATATTCTGTTCCAGTGTTTGTAATTAGAGGAATTCAAGTGGAAACAAACTCTGGATCTCAAACATATAAATATCAAGCAAGAAGATGTATTTTCAACTCATTTGTAATTTTTTAATGAGATATTTTTGAGCTTTCTACCCACAAGGAATTATTTTAGGGTAGACAATACAGATTTTTGCCTTTTTCTACTTATGAAATGTAATCTTTTTTCTCTATGTTTTGCCCTGCAGCATGCAAAAGCTAATTCACTTTAAGCAGGCTACGAGAGGGAAAAATATTTCCTGTTTTCTTGCTTTTTGTACCATACTTACTTAAATCAGTTGTATATCACAGTAACAATCTTTTTGGCTTTTCTGAGCATTAAAGTGACTTTTTGTTTGGTGTGAAATAGTTTGGTGACGGGGAGGTTGGTACGCCACTTTTTCCACCAAATATTCCAGCCAGTTTCCAGTCCACAGATACTGTAAATAGCCCTGTGCACCCTCACAAATCACTGACTGCCCAGATCCAAGTACATCGCTGACATCTGCATCTTCCCTGCTGTCCTCTCATCCAGCACACCTGGCCACTGCCTCCTCTTCCTCAGATAGTCCCCAGTAGGGAGTTCTGACTCCCCTACGATTTATGATGTCACTATGACATATGCTTAAGCTGAACTAGGCACCTCCAGTTGTCTCCAGTTTAGACATTCTGTCCTTCAGCTACATCATCATTTCCAAAAGCAGGGCAGTCTGAAATGCAAAACGAACACTGATGGAAAAGGAGCAAAACTGGAAGACAAAATAACATGGAATAAAAATAACATAATTAAAGAAATGCATCAAAATCCTCCCAAAAAAACAGCTAAATGGCAATGCTGAGGATTCTGAGACTGCACTTCATGACTACCAATACTCATCTGTCAACATCATGAAACAAAACATGCATGTGCCCTGTTTCTTTTTTTTTCTATTCTGTCTGTTTTTTCTATACAAAAATCATACTGGCTAGATATCACACTTATATGACTTTCACACAAGTGAATGGTGCCTGTTTAGCAGCTATACTGGTATACATGAAGACTCTTTGAAACACACACACACTTCTGAGTTAAGTATTTCATATTTGAACTGTAGTCAGTAATCAAAAAAGACTTTATTCTAGATTTCATTTATTTAATTTCTGAATTTTTGGATATAGTGTCTGCTTCTCTTGTCCAATTGTTACAACTCTTCCCAGTATGTGTTACATCCTGACCCAGTAGTGAGGTAGGTTCTAACAGAAGACCACTGCATATTTATGTGATATTGTTGAAGTATTTTTAATAGACAAAAGTAGTCGCTTTTAGTTGCTCAAAAGTTCAATGAGTTACACAGGTGAAAGCAAAAAGTGTTACAACCACCCCTTAGTCTCCCTCACAAATATTTGTGAACTTTAAACTTTGTTGCCGGATCCTTTTGATGATACACTGACATTGTGCAAATTCCTGGACCCATTATAGCTCTGCAGGATAACAGGGCTGAGAAGCCACACTTCAAAAATGTGTGTTTAAGCCTGGAGCATCTTATGATATATCTGTTTTGCTTTATAGCAACCAAGAAGACATTCCCTTCCAGAGGGAAAATAAAAGAGCAAGACACATGCCAAGAGTCAATATTGGACTGACTTTTACCCTCTGGAGAGAGTTCAGATTGAACACATGATTAAAGTGAGATGCTAGATTAGCCTTTGTTAGTAGGTGTCAAAGTGCAAAAATCTTCAGTCCTATGGGGTTAAATGCAGAAAGGGCCAAAGCCAAGCATAAGAAACCAAAATCATTTATTACTGAAGCCTTTTTTTACCCAAGGTGACTGTCCAAATCAGGTGGGCTAAACATTTTCCCATGATAAGCTCATTTTATAAAATGTATAGTAAAAAAAAAAAAAAAACTGCATCGGACCTCTGATTTTCATAAGTGGTTAAATTGGCTGCAGAAGATGAAGCACAAACATGACTGCATTGCATCCTATTTTCTAAAGGTTGTTTCAGAGGCATTTTAATTAATGCTGGAATGATAAAAAAATAAATAAAAGTGTACTATTTATTGATATAACTGTTGCTTGAGAACATTTAATTATCTTTGCCTTCCATGTAGGCACCAAGTGAGAAATACGAAGGCTTGGTTGTTATTTGAAAGAATCTTATTTGCATTTGTTTTAACAGGATTTTTTATTGTGTTTAAATGCTTCTTCTATCTGTTTCGGCTACAGTTGTTTCAGAGGGGCATTTGGGTGTCAAGTAAACAGCTGTCAATCTCTACCAGCCAAAAACAAGACGTTCTCAGTGCCATTTGTAAGAAAAAGAAGAACGTTTCCATCCTAGTACTTTCTTGGTTGAATAGAATTGGCACTTAAGCAAAACTTTGTCAAACTGGATCCTGTATGTGTTATGGCACATTTATCCATTCCCCTTGTGTTATTGTGTGATTTTACTGCAGATTGAAAATGGATAAGTAATCTTATTCCACAAATTAACAGAGTTATTATAAAATATTGAATTTTGCTCCAGTCAGGTTTTAGCTTGATTGACTGAAATGGTGTTTCAGCTGCTTTCCCAGTACGCAACAGACGTGAGCCAGGATGTTGGATGCACTCAAACCAGGTGTTTCCACACAGGTGTGGTTTGTGTCTAAATTAAGTTGATTACGTTAAGTGGTTAATTAAACAATCAATTATCCCATCATCCTCTTCCGTATGCCATTACGGTCATCACTCTGCGCTCGGCCTCTGTCCAAATCCTTCACTTGGCTTCTGGTGATTTAAATGAGTGCATCTGTCTTTGTGATGGACGGATGGGTAGACTAAATAATGAATTGAGGGGAGAATTTTGGATGTGTGAGTACGAGGGAGCAGCAATGGGTTAGAGGGATTGTTAAATGAATATTTAGAGGGACACATTTTTTTCTTTTTTTATTTAAAGACAGGATTGAAAGACTCAAAGGCCTCATCAGTGGGGAGATGTAACCTTTACTTTCATTTAATGTTTCTCGTTGACATTTTTAGGTTTATGAAAATGTCACAAGTTTGTTGACATCATTTGTACTGGCTCCCCTTTCAATCCAACTCCCCCTCCTATAAATGAGTATTTTCCTCTTTATGGTTTGATTGAGAAGCCAGACAAAATCAACAAAGAGTGGAAAAAATTGGATATAATATGTAATCTAAACATAGAGCAAACATTAGCTAAACTTTGTTTGACATGATGATAGCAAACTTAGCCACCTCCTGCTGATAAAATACGAGTTAGGAGTCTCTCTTGTGTGTTTCAGATGTTGCTAGCTGAATGAATTTCAAACACGAAGCAGTCAGAGGCCATTTTGAACCAAGAGTGAACATAGCTTTTATTCAAGGAAGTCATATTTTGTCACGCCCTCTCTTAGTCTCTTCACTTTTTATGTTGTCTCTTTCAAACACAAGCATGTACACCCTCTGGCACACGTATAACACCTCGCCTCCTTTTCTCCCCTTCTTTTCCATATCACCTCTGTGGATATAGTAGTCATGCAGACAGCTAATGTCAAAGCACCAATTACACAGTCAGTCACTTTTTATCCTCTCACTCTCACTTGTTCTCTGTCTTACACCGTCACAACCTAATAACACAAGAGCACACACGTACACACTATGTCAGGCACTTTGCGTTATCTAACCCGTGTTACACTTTCATAATTACTCGTAGACCTTTTGGCACGAGCAAAGAAAAGGAGCTGTCACTTTTCATACATGTAACTCCTCAATGGTTTGCTATTTTGAAAAACTAAACATATTTTCTGTTTAAGCTTCTTCCGCTGTTTTTTGGTTCTCTCTCACACACACATGCATACAATCCCTGTTTCCTTGCTCCCTCTTTCTTTAATACTCTTATTGGAACCATCAGCCAGAGTGGTGGCATTTACTGGCCCTGATGCACCTAGACAGACACTCAAACGCATACACGCACATACACACAGTGTCTATCCGGGCAGGCTGCCCACTGCATGCTAAGCTAATGAGATTGGCAAAGCGCCACATTACCAATATCGGCAGCAACCTTCCTTCCATTCTCTCCCCAGTGCACACACACACACACACACATACGCACATTCACCACAGGGAAGATACACATTTTGAGACAGTAAAATAGATGCAAAGACATGGATCATCAAACAAAAAGACCTCAACCAGGTGTATAAATGCTATGCCCCAAAATATATTTTCTTCAGTTTAATACATGGAAACCAATGAGGTGTTGACTTAGATAGAAGAAAGACATTGAGGGATGATGGACAAAAATAATCCTTTTCAGCATTATAACTAATTTATTAGAGATTTTTGTTTCCACAAATCTCTTTCAACAGAATATAAACCAATTGAACCTTTTGCTTTAAATTAAATAATTTGAAACAGTAAATGCCAAGTACTGATATGCAACTGGAACAATAAACAAAGAAAAAAAAAAAGTTAGTAATCATTTTTAAAAACCCACCAGGCTAATTAGGTTATTTGGAAACAGCAACAGGGTGTTATAGGTGGAACTCAATAAAAAAAAGAATTTATCAATTGCAGGTTTGTAATTAATCTAAATCGATCACATTTATTCGAACAACATTTCTCCCAAAAAGCAGCATTAGTTTTAGTTTAAGTTATTTTGGAATGGTTGAATAAAATAATAAAAAGTAGTTGATTCCTCTTTCATGTAAATCTCCAATTTTTTAAAAAAATCACAATTTCTACTTGTAGATACAGCATAGTTGTTGGAAACAAGTAGAGGCATAAACCTAAAGTTCAGACTCATTATATAGAGAGAATTTGGAGTGAATTTCCATAGAAAACACAAAACAATCAAAAAAGAAAAACATTTATTCTATTTTTATTTGAAACAATAATGTAAAAATATTTTACTTTTAAAAACTACAGCTTTCCCAGTTTCCAAACTGAGTCATGCTTCAGAGGAAAATGATGCAACACTGTGATAAACTTGTCTCAGTTTTTAAAGTCTCTCTGCTGTCAGTGGAATAAAAATATATATTTAATAAAAAGAAAAGTCACTTTGGCATTTCATTCTTTATTCTACTGAAAAATATCATTCATATGATTTTGAAGTCATCACACTCTTTATGTATTCTTTAATTCTTTGTTACACATTTTTTATTTAGAAATTAGGATTATTGGCAAACTCCAAATGATGTTTGTTCATGCCAGAAAATATTCACACTCATTTATATTTATATCATTTTTATTTGACTTTACTTTTCATGCACGTATAGTAGTATGTATTCTTTCTTTGCTTTTTCTCTACATGCTGATGCTTTCAGAAATAATAAATGTTAAAAACATCTCTAAGGTAATCAATATACTTTGCTTTCAAAACATCTTTAAATGCCGTTTAGAAATGCAATGAGACAAACAGTGTTATACAGTGAAATTCTAAACAATGTTTGACATGTCTATGCTTCTAACGTGAAAAGACCACTCAGAGATGTCAGAGTAAATTTAGCTATGGCTGAAACTCAGTGTCATATCAAACTCACCCACCATTCCATCTCCTCTGGGCGGGGCAAGTGGATGTTCATCTCAAACTCATGTTCTCTACCAGAGTCCAGGGAGCTTGAGAGATTGATGCGATATCTTATTTGCTTATAGGGCTGTGCTCTTCCAGATGAGGATGTCTCATGTTTCTCCTGGTATCTTCTGCAGTGGGGGGGATGCAGCCCTTAGTGCTCAAGTACTACTGTTGCCTTCACCTTCCAGGCTTTCTCCAGTTTTTCATTGAGGCCTTGGTATTTTCTCCTCTGCTGCTTATTCATGATCACTATGTCCAGTCTTTTGGTCACCACCATTTTGTAAGTCTATAAGCCTCAGGATCCTGGCTTTGTTCATCTCAGGGATCTCCAGTCCACATATGTTCCTTTAGTTATGATGTTCCATGTATTGCCAGGCTCTTGCACCTTGCTTTGAGGTACTATATTGTTTAAGGGCTTCATTTGCAACGCCTACACTTTGGGTTCAGCCTGGTATGGTAGATGTGGATGTTTCTGTTACTCAAAGCTTCCTCCTTTGCTTCCACGATTAGAATCTCTGTACGGTCTTTCAGTCCAGGCCTCGCTAACCACTGGTAGGACTTGTTCATATTCACCACTTCTACAACTTGTCAGTGATAGATTGCACGCAGGAGCTTGTCCTACCATGATGGATTTTTGTTCTCTTTAGGTTTCCATTACATGAAACATACATGACCTGCTTTATCCCTTGGGGGTCATCTTCCTGATGTATTCAAAGAGCTTGGATGTTTTATCTCTTATAGTGACCCTGATATTTACAAGTCCTCTTCCTCCCCATCATATCACCCCCTGGACACTGGATTTAGAGTGGAATCATTCATGCATGGTGAACAGCTTCCATGTGGTAACGTCTGTCGTCTGAACTTCCTCCTTTGGCCAGTTTATTATCCCAGCGGGGTATCTGATCACTGGAAGGGCGTGATGATTGTGTGAATGTTGATGTTACCTCTGCACTGAATTGTGAGGACTTGCCTTACTAGTTGCAAATATTTGACTTTGGCTTCTTTGTTGTTTCTAACATTAACACAAACTGCAATCACTGCAGTGAAGTGTTTTCTGGAACTCTTAATCAGACTACTGCACCTGTTGACAGTTTGGCTCATCAGCAAAGTGCTCTAATCTGTCCGAGATAGTACCCCCCCCCAACACACCACACACACACACACACACACACCCCTAAAAAATCTTTGAGTTTAAATGCAGTGTCTTGCAATGTCACCACCATTGTAGTTTAAGAAAATGTTATCTATAATTGATGTTTTTCACTTTCTAATTGTTGGAGTAAAGATAATTTAGCCTTTTCTTTATTAAAAATGTATTAATATATAAAAAAAAACTGTATATAGAGATGAATACGTATGTGGGTGGGTGTGTGTGTGCATGTATTTACATGTGGGTGTATTGTTTTGAATATTTTACTGGGACTTTTTATGCATTTTCTTTATTTTTATCTAAACCACTGTCCTCAGTATCCCTTCAAGTTATTTATTATTGACCATAAAACTATCAAAGTAAATTTGAAAAACAGTAGTGAACATATGTTTTCTTTTCTTTTTAAAGAAAGAACATGGGGAATGAAATGTTCAATTTAGTTGAAGAGGCAAGTAATACTGGCCACTTTGAAAATGACTTTAGTTTATATTTAAGGAAAATGACATTACTACTTCACATCTTGAGTTATTGTTTACTTGACATTAAAATGCAATAGCCTGTGACCTTTGAAAGATTAGTTTAACTGACAGTGGTCTAACGTAAGCTTTTCCCTTGTTTTGATGCTTTAATGAACTGAACTAAGACAAGCTATATGCAGGTAGTTCAATAGACAGGAATATGTTTGATGATGTAATGTGATGTGTCGTATTGCTCAGGTAAGGGCTATAAAACACAAAAACAGTCTAAGGATCAATAATATCCAGTAAGCTCTGTTGTGACATTTTTACTTTGTATGTCTTGATATGAACTGCAGTGGTCCAAAATCTGACTACCTATTTCAGTCACCCTCCTTAAAATTTCCTTTCATGCACCCTCTTTGTTTTACTCTCAGTTCCATCAAATACTGTTTCTTCTGTTTCATAATCTCGCTGCTATGGCTCAGTAAGCACTCTCGCCTTTACTTGTCTCTCTGCCCAAATTGTCCCACTTTTTTTTTACCCATTTCTCCTATTTATATCCTCATTCTTTACATCCTTATCTGTTTTGACAGCCCAACTTTCCACCTGTTGCTACGGTTACACAATAGATGGAAAGGTTGGGAGGAAAACGAGCAAGGAAACTCGGAAGATGACATTTAAGAGGGATGAAATACATTGTGTGCCTGCGTTTGCTCAAAAAAAGAAAGAAATGGGAGATATTGAACTGGTGTCACATGGTGGGGCTTATTTGTTTTATATACATTGAACAAAACAAACAGTTAAAGTAACAAACTTCAAATTTGCTGAAAGAAAGGACCGAGGTATGAAAAAAAGACAACCTTCTTGTTAAGCCAAGGTTTTTGTCTTTATCTATCACACGTCCTGTTTATAGCAACTTATTTGCGTTTCATAAACAAACTTACATTGGCACAGAAAAATTCAGTCTAAGCACTAAAAAGTTAAATATTTCATATTTGTGTTAAACTGAATGCAATACCTTTTTTTCTTTATTATGCTATTCTCATTTGACAAATCATATAACCTAGCTTGAAAAAAAATTATGCAATCCTGAAAAAAAGATTTTCGTTGCATTTTTTGGAAATGCTTGAGATGGACTAAAAATGGAAGCTTGGCCACTGATGCTACTGTATAAACAAATATGAATAAATCTCTTTTTTCCCCGACATTCAATAAAAGACAATCACTAAATCCCTAGGATATCATCATTTGAGCAAAGATGCAACGTCATCACCTTCTCTGTTCTCCAGGTGTGTATGGTCTCACTGACATACTGTATATTGAGTTCCACTTTGACATTGCAAGTGCTACTTTGTTTAATGCATTTGTATTCACTCTGGAGGCTGTGAGGTAAAGCATAATTTCCCCACAGAGATCAATACTGCCAAAGAGTTTTGTAATGAGAGCCCCAAGGTAAAAGGTTCCTAATGTTTGATCCAGGCAGACGAGCGGCTCATGTTTTGTCATCGTGCTCCACTCATTACCACCACTTTCATAATTCAAGCCCAGCTGTTGACATGATTCATTTTTTATAATTAATCATTGTCAGAAACTCAATCAATTCTAGGTCTAGACTCCATGTGATCAATTCTAGCTACTGTGAGCAACATTACCTTTGTATGTAAGGAAGTCAAACAGCAGTTAGAACTTGAACTAGCTGAAAGGTTGAATTTAGCTCTCTCCTTCTTATTCAGATGTGTGGAAGAAGCGGCAGTAAAATTAGGATTGATTCATTAGATGTTAAATTTTGTATTCAAAAAGAACACTTCTTAAATTCATAAGACAGAAAGAAAAAAAAGAAAAAACATCTTTTGTGCTTTATTAGTTGGCATAAAACAAAGTTTTAAAGGAAAAGATTTGATGAAAACCATCCTCATAGGAGCTATCAGGATACTTATAATGATTTATTTTTATTTCCTTGAGATTAATATAGAAGTATGAAAATGTCACAATTGTTTTGTGTGTGTGTGATTTTGCAATGCGGCATTCCTGCCAGGAAAACTTTCAGATTTGGAAACCGTCAGTGTTCTTTTTCAGACTTGCAGATCTTTTCCAGGTTTGAACTAGAGCATCAAATCTAAAATCTGAGTGAGAAAAACAAAGAAATAAATTAAGCCTTGGTGTGCCCTAATTATGATTTTTACTTTCCAAGAAAAGTTTCTCAGAAGCAGTTCCAAATATGAGAGGATAATGGATGTGTCTATCCCTCGTGGCACGGCAAACAAGAGGCTGGGAATTATGAGTAACCTTCTTTTTCTCTCTAAACAAGCGAGACTACTATACATGAAGTTGATGTATTGAGCTTTGCTTTAAAGTTACAGGCCCCTTGTTTCCGACTGACCTGTCCTTGAGCAAAACACTGACTTTTCGGTGCTACTGACTTCTAGGCCTTATATAACACATGATTATAGGTCTAAATGCTTTACTGCCCCCCTGTAGCTGTCTTAAAAGTGATTGGTCAAAGGTGATATGGATTATGGCTCTGACTGGGTGAAATAGCAAAATGCTTTATTTTTATTTTTATTTTTGCATTGCTCCAGACATACATTGTTTGGTAAAGTGTCCATTTATAAATGCAGAAGTACCCTTTATTGGTATCCTCAAACTATTAACAATTTGACACTGTCTTGATGCAACTTACTTTTATATTATTTTGTTAGCTTTACTTTTGGGGAATTTGTTTAACATTTCCACTTTTATCAGTCACTTAAATTAGGCTGATGAAAACAATCTTACACTGAAAACCTTTTCCATAAATGGTAATTTTGTTTAAAGGAGATATATTATGTGTTTAAATCCTTCCTTTTAAAATGTTAATCATTCATTTATTGTCTGTATAAAGTAGAACCACGTTGCTTTGGTCTGAATTCCTGGTTATTCTCACTGCACACACCTTATAACCCTGTTCTAAGGTGCGTCTTCAAAGCGACTCGTTTTGTTGCGGTTTCTTTAAATGTGAACAAGGCCTGTCAAGCCCCGCCCCCTCCAGGTCACAGGAAGTACTAATCTGTTCTGCCATGTTTGTAGCTTGATAGATAATGTGCTGCCAGAGAAACATTTTATTGGTAAGTTTACTATAAATGATCAAAGTATCAGATTCACAAATTTGATTACCTGGATGTCCAAAACCTTATTTGGCAGACCCACAGCAAATAGTGTGATGTAATAAATAAATAAAAAAAAAGAAAAACATAATGGGGAATATAAACATTTTACACACTGAAAGATATGACAACAAAGACTATAAAGATATTTGTGCAGCATCAGGAGGGAATACATTCACATTTTCTGTATTCCTAAACACCTAAAAGTGCACAAAATGTGTATTTAAGAGCTAAAAAAGTGGATTATGCATAAACACGTTTTTGTGCTATAGAAAAGTAAGTAATGACAAATGAGAGACCATTTGTAAAAGTATAAAAGATTGTGGAAGACTGGATGAGTCTGGAATAAGTAATCGTTTGTGTTAGGGCATATGGATTTGTGGAATTATGAGTGTACATGCACAAGAGATGTTGAACATCATAATGCATAATAAAACTTGATTAGCATCTACAGTTTGCTCTGTGGACCAATTCAACTTTTTTACATTTAGTTATGAGATCAGAATGCAGCATTTGATATTCAAATTAGTTAAAATTTACAAGCAAAAAAGAAACAAAAACAAAATGTTATACAGATTTATCAGCAATAAAAAACACTATTGGGTAGTGAAATGTGGATAGAAGTCAGAGCTTAAATGTCTTTAAGGAAGGATGCAGCAATTTTATTACGGCCTGGCTAAATAGAGTACATCTGGCCCCCGCAGATGTGCTTAATGGCACCTGCTTGGGGAGATTGTGGGAAACCCTGTAGATGTGAATTTGTTGCTGTAAAAACTTTGTGTGCTCAGCAAGTATAGGATGAATCAAAGTTATGTCGGCACCACAGTTTTGCTCGGTTATGCTTTTCCACATGTGCCTCTCAAATACTTGCTTTAGCAATTCTGTCTATGCATTAAACATTAGATTTCAGCACTAGCGCCTGTCTCATCTTATAGTGAAAATGTCAGAATTTACAGCATTAAGGCTTTCTTAGAATACATAAGGTTTCAAGTACACTTGGACCATTTTATTACTGAATTTATTATTAATTTATACTATTTAAAACTTTGAAGAAGGGGTAGAATACTTTAGCATTTCCCTAATGAATTATTTAATAGCTGAAATATTTTAAAAGGATGTTGTGGCATGTCATGTATGCATTAATACCATAATGGCAGGGTGTACCGTGATATGTACCGATCGATTGGGGGAGAACTGCACTGTACCACATAGGCTTCGTTCGGAGATGGCCGCATGGCCATACTCATGGTTACGGCCAAATTGGAGATTATTTGATTTTTTGACTGAGGTGACACTTGTTACCATTTCAGTTGGACTGTTTAATATCTAATGACGCTTTTCCATTAATACCTTCACGACACTACTCTACTGGCCCAGGACTACTTTACTCTACCTTGATTGCTTTTCCATTACAAGCCACGATCCTCTAATGTGGCAGGGTTCCCCTGAGTAATGCAACTTTCAACGAAGTAGGTATGGAAAATGCAACGGCACGGTCCGACAAATCCTAACGGAAACACTCTGTTTCTGGGTATAGTCGTGTTAGACCAGGTGGAGTAGGTACTAATGGAAAAGCGCCTTAAAGGGAGCAAAGTTGTGGTGTAAAGTTCTTCAAGACCCTGCCCAATCTCCTAGAAGTTTATGCATAACTATGCGAGCGTTCAGCTTAGTATGTCTGATGTGCATTGGCACCACTTCTTGATTTGTGTCTCACCAAGAAACCCAAAAGCAAAAAAATCACAAGTCACTGGAATAATTTTAAAAATAAAAATGTACTTTAACAAACATATTTTAACCAAATAGTTACTGTAAATGACAATAGGCATGAAGTTACAAGTGTTATTTTTCAAGACATGAAGATTAAGTAAAATGATATGAAACATCTTGTCAGAATCTGTTTTTGTGTGTTTTGTCCCATCAGAATTTGCTAAAGTTGTGCGTGGGATGTTTCATTGCATAACTAATAACTCTTGATTTTACAACTATATTCTTGAAACATGAAAATTCCATAGTGTAGTAAATCCTGTATATAACTCCTGTGTTGGAATCACATAAATAAAAAGTGCTGAGATTAAATTTATAAATAAATGGGTATTTCTCTGGGATTTAGTATGATGCTTAAGCCAGAAACATGCACAGAATCCACAAAAACAAGGGCAAACATTCCCACATGGTGTGCCTCCTGATCATTAGTCACTATGTTCAGGGACAAAATAAACACTGGACTGGTTTTATGATTGTTTCTCTTGCCTTGATCTTTCAATTTTGCTCACACATGTCCTTTATGGCACTCATTATCAGGCACCAAAGTTTAATTCAAACAGTAATATAGGCGGAGTGTTATTGTGTTATTGGCTTAGTGTGTCTCCACAACAATTGAACTGATTTGATTGCTGTGTGTATTCAGGTCTTTGTATCAGTGTAGCAAACTTTGGAACTGAAGTGTTTCATTGATCCATGCTGGCTGAAAGAGAATAGCTACTAATCTGGAAACCATGGAAATGTCAACCAATGGATGTGTGTGGATATAAAGAAAAGCTGGTTTGTAAATGAGTGGTCCGGCAGATCTTAGCCTTTGTTTTAAAGCTATTGGTTTTCTGAACTAGCAGGGTTAGGGTTAGTGCCGTTCTATGTGCCTATCAGGGTGTGCAGTGTGAGGAATGGGTGAATGTGACTGTGTAGTGCAAAGCGCTTTGAGTGGTTGATAAGACTGGAAAAGCGCTATATGAGTATAAGTTTATTTAACATTTTTTTAAAGGAATTACTGGAACTTGTTCTTTATTTCCTCAAATTGGTCCTCATGCCTTGTTAAATACAAAGCAACTGTAAAGATGTTTGTTTGTTATCAGGACATTTAGGATTAATTCTATTGGGTCATAGATTCATGATGCAGAAGAGAGTTACACAGGCGGACATATTAACCAGAATAATGTATTCATTAAAAATTTAAGTATCCAGGAGAAATTTGTATATCAAGTTAAGAAAGTTAATACTTGAATCAAGAGGCAAATGATTTGTCCAGGAAGGACAAAGTCACATATGTGTAGGTAGCTGTGGGCAGGTCCTGTTGTCACTTTGCTGTGAATCATTTGAAACTTGAATTTAATTTTGGCAGCCTTAAATAACTAATAAATTTTGCAGAAAGATATAATCGTATATGCACTTCTAAATTTGATATAATCCAAAACCTCCCACCATGTCTCAGACCAAAGGTAACTGTTTCATGTTGCATGTTGTGAGATCTATTGTAGTAGTTAAGATGGAAGATAACATGACCTGTGTTATGCTAAGCCAAAGACTGACAAAAGATGGTCAGATGAGGACAGCTCCAGTTTTGGGCAATCTTACTGGATATATACAGTAGTTAATTTGGTGATTTTTTTTAAACTGATATTTAGTTGGATGAAATGCTTGGCTACGATATTCATTAATAGAATCCAATAATGATTTTAACTTATGTATAATTTCTGTATCCATATTAGTGAGACCAGCTAAGGTCATGATAAGAGAAGGACAGGGAAAACTAAGTATCATCTGCATAGCATTGACAAAAAAGGGAGATTGCACTCTTAACCAACACCCAAGAGGTTCATGGTTCAGGTATCATGCTTGAGTTCTCCTTCTTATAGCATGCAAATATTATAGTAAAGTAGCAGTGAGATTAATAAAATTATAAACAAGAGCTGTGCTGCAGCTCTTGTTTATCACACTTCTGTTTCAGAAAGCAGAGTAATCTCAGTGGAGTAGCCACTCCAAGCCAGAGGTCCTCATTTTGACAAGAAGTGTTACCTAAATGTTAATGTGAAGAAGTCCTGCTGTGATTTATGATGCACTTTTACAGTTGAGAATTTACTTAATATGTCCAAATTACATTGAAGTACTTATCTCATTTAAGCAAACTTTAACCCTCATGATTCACTGACCATGAAATAGTCATCTAACGTTTATATAGCCTCTCTGACTTATCCATATGCAGTTATTATAATAAAAAAGACATTTACTGTTGCCTGACAAGAATGGCTTTAGTTCAATTTAATTATTTTTTTCTTCCAAAAACTAAGTTATCTGCTCAACATACTTTTGTTGTTTGTGGCAGAAGAGTTTTGCATGTGATTGGATGTGGAAATGGGGTAGGAATAAAAAATATTTTTTGTTCTCACTCCCTTTCAGGGAGACCTGTTTTTTCTCTCTTGTGACATGGTTGTTTGCTTGAAGGACTGATTTGCAAATCTCCTTTATTTCACTGTAAATATCACAACCTCTCTATTCCCTGTGTTGGATGAAGCGGTATGGAACATGGATGGATGAAAAGATATCACAGAATGATGCAAACAAGCATACAATATGATTGCTGTATTAAATATGTGCAAAATTTAAATATAAAACATTATTTTGTCATACAAATAGGTGCAATCTTGCTATATAGTAATATATAAAACTATATTTTAGCTGCAATAATTTGATTAAGTTGCTGGTTAGTCATGTGCTAATTGAAAGTCATTTACTTTGTTATGCAGTAATATAAAAGAGAACAGCATGTTTGTGTAGGTGTTGTGTTGGATTGTGAATATTTACATTAAAGCTTTCAGATATAAAATAAACTCATATTGGACTAATCAGATAT
>JBAMIG010000018.1:13312869-13324682 GCA_037177335.1 Kiunga ballochi | reverse complement strand
CTTACACGGGGAGACCCCACGCTAACACGGAGAGAACCCACGCTAATACGGGGAGACCCCACGCTTACACGGAGAGAACCCACGCTAATACGGGGAGCATCTTCATATAGAAAGGTGACTTTGGATCTCCCCCCAGCTGAAACTAGACACCTTGTTGCTGTGAGGCCACAATGCTTACTCCACTGTGCAGCCCCACTTTTTCTTTTATTAAGATGAATATTTTTTGTCTAAAATAGTGTGCAATATTAACATTTTTTACCCTTGAAGTATTTACCAACTTTAGCACCAATTTTGGCCTTTTCTTTGCATCAGTGATGATGAGTGGTAGGCTAGTAACAGGATCAGAAAAATACTGAGGTTTGCAAGTAAATAAGTCGTAACTTCGAGTCTTGTTCTGAAATAAACCTTTCTTACAAACATAGTTGGAAGTTTGACCGCTTACTTGGAAAGGTATTATGGGTATTTGCAATTCTGTGATCATGAATACTCAAAAGGTAACCCCCCAAAAAAAAAAGAAAAAAAAAAAGTCACATCTTTTATGACAGTTGGCACTTTTATTTTTCATTGAATGGGAATAAACAGACAGCTGTGAGTGCTCGTGATTTAATGAGGTATCGTCTATTCAGAATTATCTTTGAGAACAAAGGAAAACCATTTGTTTCCTGGCCACATTTCTGTTTTACACAACATTCGTTAACATCCATACATACTTTAGTTAAATTATTGTTTGGAGTGTGGAGGGAAAATCCATTCTTCCTCTTGGATCAAAGACTTCTAGTTCTTTTCATTTTTAGTCTTGATCTATGAATGCCACCATGTAGGTGGTATTTGTTTCCAATGATTTTGATTTTGTGTTAATGCTGTTGAGTTGTACAGGATTGTATTAACAGAGACTTAGCTTTGGCAATGTCTTAATCTTCTTAGCCCTGCTTGCTTTGTTTAGAATAACTATGAAAGTGTATCAAGTTGGCCAATATGTCTTGAATGACTGTTGTGTTCTGTAATGTTGCTGTCTTGAGTTGAATGTGTGTTTATGTGTTAAAGGTGTGCGTGTGTGTGTGTGTAGTTCCAGTAATCCCAGTGGCTAAAATGGTAATCCCCTCAAGCTGCCCATTAGCCCCCTGACATATACACACACACACACAATAGATACACTCGTAATACCTCAGAAGGCAGTTACCCAGGTGTCAAGCAGAGTTTTCCTCTGAGGAAGATCACCATGATCAGCCACAGAGGCAGCTCATAGCCCCTGAAGGGAGCAACAGGGACACTGGTAGGCATCACATCTAGATATAAAATAAAGGACAAAGACATCAAGAGTAATGACACAAGAAGAGGGAGATTGGGGGCTACTTTGGAATAATTGAGATGAAAAAAAATCTGGAGAGAATAAATGTCAGAGTAATTCGAAGGGGATACAGATAAAATCTAAAAGGTAGAGTTAATTCAATTCAATTCAATTCAGTTTTATTTATATAGCTCAGTATCACAACAACGTTGCCTCACAGGACTTCACACACACAGTTTGTCACATAACAAATGTTAAACACACAATGAGCACAAGTAATAACTAAACTAAGTAGAGCCAGGACATCCCTGTCCTTCGACCCTTCTTCGCGGTAAGGAAAAACTCCAAAAAAACCCAGTTGTGGGGAAAAAAACGAGTTAGTTCTGTGTTGTTGAAAGCAACAGTAGTGCCCATAGTCATAGGAGCACTGGGGGCCGTGTCCCCCACACTGGACAAGTGGCTCCAGGTACCTGGAGAAACATCAGACATCTCCGTCCAGAAGAGCGCAACCAGTGGTAAATGACACATGACATTCAGGACTTTTGAAAATACATCTGGAAAATCTACACTGGGAGGTCACAGCTGTGACGGCTATCTAACTTTGAAATGACGCAGATTCAAAATAATCCCAGACTTGCAAGTTTTGTGTCCTTATAAGTGTTGCATGACCCCTCGTGGCTCCAAATCCACCCTGTTTAATCTTTAAGGATTTATTGTTCAATGTTTTGCTATTTAGTACCCAGAGAAGACCCATGCTACCACAGGGAGAACATGCAAACTCCATTGTTCGGACTTCCTTTCCAGATGAGGCTCGAACCAGCAACCTTCTTGGTAGTGTATATATACTGCAATTATTTCCACCACCGAGAAACTTCTTTGTTTGGTTCTTGTTTGTCAGTGGCTTTACTTAAGATCTACTTGATAGATAATTGGGATTTTTTTTTATTAATCTAGGAAGAATTATTGGTATAATTTGGATCTTTTAAATGTTACAGAGGAGGTGGCATTTGCATGAACACAGACATTTTCCTAAATCTTCACGATGAGTTGAAATGTGCTGCTTGGTGAAAGTCTGGACATTCAGATTGCTTTTATAGTTCTTTAGTAAGAATAGTGGTCATACCATAACAAGAAGAAGGCTTGTTTTTCAGTGTTGAATGAATTGAATTTGTCCTGACTTTTTTTTTTTTTATTCTTTTAAATCATGTAATTGGTAAAGATTTGTTTAGTCTTACTGTTCAACTTTATCAATACATTTGCAGCTCTTTTGCCAGCATTAACCAATCAATATGTTTTCTTTTCCTTTAAAAAAGACATATGTACTTGTCATTGATGAGAATAGAAGTGTTGGAAAACAGATTCTAAATACAATACTTTTTTATTCACATAATTATTCTTTTCATCATTACAACACTTTTACTGACAACATAATTTAGCGTCTTACCGTCATTCCACAAACTAAAGCTGTCTTTATCTGACTGGGGACTCAGGGGAAGGAAGAAACAACCAATGGCTGACTGAATGAGATGTGAAAATGTCATGGCTAAATGTGCACAGCTGCACACAAACAACTATGCCACAACTACTATGCCCAGAGACAACAAAGGAAGCCTTTTTGTACATGAAAACCTTAATGTACATGAAAGGTGCTGTACAAATAAACTTGTCTTGCCTTTTCGAACGGGAACCACATACATCGCTTTTCCTTCACAGGGAAAAACCAAAAGAATGTTGGGTGAGATATTAAAGTGATTCTCCACCGTGGCTGTTATAAACACTAGAAGCACTCCTGCTGAGAAGGAAACAAAGTCACTGCATCCAAGCACTTTGGTATAATATTAGTAATGATGTTTTTGTTTTTTCTGTTAGTATTTAATTTATTTAGTTAGGCTTCTACTTCATTCCATATTTAGTTCTAAGATTCAGTTTAGTTATGAATTATTTAAGATGCAGTTGAATTTATAGTTCTCTAAAGGAAACACATTTTAACACAGAAGTAAGACAAAAATATTATGAAATAGTCACTTTTCCAATTAACTAGTTGCTTTTATAACAGTAATTACTAACTGTTCTGGGTAGAAGTAATTAGTAAATATATCTAACTACTTTGTTAAATGTACCTAACACTATTACTTGGATGCATTAGCATTAAAGTAATTTAAATAAAATTGTTTTTTTACTTTGATATTCTTTGACTATCCATGTAATGGTGGGTCTAAATGTTCATTGTTACATATGCCAATAAAGCATCAGATTTGTAACTATCTGCATCCTCTGGGGTCATCACATTACTCACACTGCTCTCAGCAGTGACATTGATACCTCACAGCGGCTGTAGCTCAGAAGGAAGAGCAGTCTTCTTCCTCTCATTACATGCTGCAATGTCCTTGGGTAAGATGCTGAACCTAAAGTTGCCCCTGATGTGCCTATCAGTAAGTGTGTGTGTGTGTGTGTGTGTGAGAATGGGTGAATGTGCTGTGTAGGTTAAAGCACTTTAATGCCCAACATGATGGAACAAAGTGCTAATAGTTCAAGTCCATTTACTATCTGTTTAGGTTTTTAACCTCAGATTATGGCTCTCTGCATTTAGCTCATAAAACATACTGGTCTGAACAGACTTACAGAAATTTAGTTAATCAATAACCTCTTTAACGGTAATAATTATATTTTAGTCTAACATTTAACCACCCTTTAAAAAAGATTTTAATTTATTCATTTGGCTACTTGAATACATGCACAATTATGGTGATAATAAACTTTAAAGATTGTTTGGGTAATGGTAAGACTTGAAACCTCACACCAGAGGGATTATCAAACAATAGAACCTCGACGGACAGACATAAGGAGAGACAAACGGCCAGACATGGAGAGAGAAAAGAACAATGCTTCAGTCTCTGCTCCGTTGCTCACTCCATTATCCTTTAAGACAGAAATACAAGAATTCAATTAAAAGACCATGTAGTGACCTTAACACACGTGTACATAAGTGAACACACACAGCATTGATGTATCAATTAATCACTGTCTGTCACTTGCCTATTACAGCCTTTGTATTCTGATTGTGTGTGTGTGTATATATATATATATATATATATATATATATATAAACGTATATATATATATATATATAAACATATATAATGTAAAATGCCATTCTTCTGTATAATGACTGTCGTGTCATCTCAATATGACCCTCATATAAGTCTTTTTTTCTTGTGTTGTAAAAGTTTATGCATGTGTGATGTAGACATTATTACGCAATATTTTCATATGTTCATGGGTTCATATGTCCTAATATTGAACAACAAAACTAATTGACAGAATATAGTCAAAAACATTGACCTGAAACTCATGAGGTAAGAAATACTTAAGCATGTGTGCTTCACAAAGAAAAACTCAACGTGTTCCTTTACAGTGTAGGATCCAATCTAATTTCCATTGGAAGCAAGGCCCGCTTCGAAGGTGATTCCTAAATATGTGATGTTTGAATAATAAAAAATGTAATTTAGTTTCCTCTCAGCATCAAATTAAAGTCACTGACGCTGGTCAGCTCATTGCTATTTAGGTAATGGTCTGCAGGAACTGAAGAAATTCACTGGTGTTGTGCCAGATACCAGTTCCACTTAGCATTTATATGAGGATAAATTTGACCACAGTATCATTTATTTGGTGTGCCACAGTGGATGCAGTGCTTTTACTTGTGTTGTATATTTAATTGATCAGGGGTTTCAAAACTCTTTATGCATGTGATATTCTGAGGACTAGCTGAAATCCCAAACCGCAGCACTGTAAATTCAAATCTGTGAAAATCTACCTTGTCTCTGAATGTTCAGTAAATAATTAATATAAAATTTAAATTAGCTATTTTTTTTAATTAAATAGGAAACAACAGTATTTAAAAGAGGAGGGAATGCAGTGATTGATTGCATTAGTGTGTGACTTTTATTCACTGATCTTTGACAACATTACTGAGAAGTACTGGTCATCTTGTAAAATTGCATTATGCATTATATTATTTTCATAGATGTTATTTGAACACTTGGCACATACCTACAGAACTTCAGAACACAAACAAGACAAAAGCATTCCTCTTGACTGCTTATGAAGGGTTTAAGAAACTAATAAATAATCCGATTGGTCAAATTTATGGAACGTGATTCCATGACACGGTATCTGTGAAAAGAAGGTGCGATCCTTTTTCTTCACATACCTGGGCTGCTTTAACTGTCTGGTGATCATAGATCTTATACCTCTTGTCCTTTCTCATCAAATAATTTACTTCAAAATCCTTCTGTTAGTTTATAAAGCACTGTATGGTTTAGTTAAGTATTCATAAATCCAGAGAGTTGTGGAGATGTCACATTGGATTCTATTAAGATTTTCTCATTTGGCAGATTAATTTGTATTAAAAGCACTTGAAAAATCAGAGAACAAGATCCTTAAAATGCAATTGGATTTGACCAGAAGAGAGAGAAAAGTGTGCAGATGATGGCATCGTCATTCCAAGGGCATTACAATAATCAAACTGTAATTGCCCTGGAAGGTGTTCACTTGGTTTTGACAGGATCCAATAACAGTCTCTGAAAGACTTTCATGGTGTGAGAGTTAGACTGACTGGTCTGTAGTCATTTGGTTCAGATGGTTATTTCAGGAACTGGAATAAGGCAAGATGTTTTCAACAGCACATGAACTTTTTTCCTGGCTCAAGCTGGTTTTGTAAAAGTGCTAAAGAAACTCTGACATAGTTCTGTGCAGGTTTTCTGAACTCTGGTGATGACACCATGTGAGCCTGAAGCCTTGCTCTGGTTTGGGCTCTCCAGTGTTTTTTTTCACTTGACTGCTGGAGACAGATAAGCTGGAGGTGGAGGCAGAAGAGATTTCAGTATACTCTGATGTGGAAGGTGAGGCTATGTTGAGGTCAAAAGAAAAAAAAATCTGGACACTTGATGGTGATTGTCTTGAAAAATGTTTATTGTCTCCAAACAATCTTGAAACAGTTTGCAGGCACCAAGCAGGACATTCTGAAATGAAATAGTTCATGGATGATTTATTAGAGAGAAATGATTCATTCAAATTGATGACATTTTTGTTATCATGGCTTTTATTTGTGAATTTGATTAAAATTGGAGTACAAAGGTTTAAAAATACAACTAGAAATGTTTTTGTATGTAGAATCAAGATGGGAGTTATTTCTCATAAACTAAACACCTTTTATGGATCCTACAAGCTACATTGTACTGAAGCACTCACTTTGTTTGCCCATATTTGTCTTCTGCAAGATTATCCCTTTAAGACTGTATGTCATTATGAACATGCACACAAGTTCACAGCTTTGCTCTGCGACAGTCTTTGTTGTGTGTTCATTTGCTGCCTCTAACAAACGAGGGAGACAGTTATTACCATAGGCAAGGTTACAAACATCAGTACCTACACAGTACACTCTGAAAAACAAGGCTGCTCAGTGCGGTAAAAGATAAAAAAATGATATAGAGCTAACTTCTACCATCTAGCAATTTAAAAAAAAAAGAAGAAAATAAAATATAGTTATCTTAGTAAGAACAGCAATTCTGCAGGGGTCGACATTTTGCAGAAAGTTATAGACAAGTTTAGTCTATTAAGATTTCATGAAACAAATAATTGATGTTAAAGGCTGTCAGCTCACACTTAAAAAACAGGCACATTTTTATGTCTTCTTTTGACACGCTGTTAAAGATGGCAGTGAAAATATCATTTAAATGATTAACAGATACAAATGCATAGAACTAAAACAATATAATTAAAAATACACAAGTTAGGTTTGAAATTGTATATATTTCATGATATGTTCCTATATTATAATATTTACTTTAAAAATTAATTTATTTTTAAAACTTAAATCTACTCGCCTGTCATCTCGGAGCTCATATTTGAGAACTTTTACTTATATAATTAACTGTCATTTTAACTGGCTTAGATTTAGGTACTACTTGTCATGGAACCTTAACGAAATGTACATCCACATATTCTCTGCTGTCATATTTCTTCTGCTACAGTCTTCATCTGTCTCTTACCATCCTATCTCATGCGCTTCCTTCTCTTTGTCTCCTTCAATCCATGTATCTTTTTAACGACTGTCCCTTTAAGGACCTGTCAGTCTTTGCACCCCCTTAAATGCCATCAGATACTTCCAATATATCACCTATCTGCAAAAGACAGGTGTGCACATGCAATTGTGCACACTATTTGCACATACCTATATGAATGTGTTCCTTCCAGTACATGTATGCATGGGTTTATCCTTTTCTTCTTGTGTATTTGAGTCAGGGTAAATGGTAAGTGAAGGAATAGCCAGCAGCCTAAACAAGCTTTAGCTGAGGGGGGTAGTGATCCCTATCTATCTAACTGCCTGAAAAAGACAGAAGCAAGAAAGGGAAAGAATGTTCACAGCATTTATCATTTAATAGTGAAAGCAACTATTCTTTTGGCAACAATGAAAGAGAACTTTTTACTGTTTTTCCATTGTGCTTTTACCGCATACTGGCTCAATAGCATTTATTAAAAGCATAGACTGATATTTAACTTATTGATGCAATGGAATTTTAGCCCACAGAAATGCTGTGTGTAGTGTGACTTTGCATTAGCATCACAGTAAACATCTTGGTAGGATTTTTATGTAAGTAATTAATATACTATTTAGTAAAGGTGTCGCCCTATATAATTTTTCCTAAATGCAAGGAACTGTAGTTCATTACTAACTTTTTTTTTAGAATAAGGTGACCATAGCTTTTAGTGTTTTGCTATGCTATAAAATACATAAAATGCAATATGAAAATTTAGAGTATAAATGGAAATATGTGTAATTATGCACATTAAGGGTGGGACTAAAATCAAATAATAACAGAAAAATCATTTTATTACACAACAGGAAATGTTTGTCAGGGCCCGTTTCCTGGAACACCAATTATACTGTTGCTTTGCTAATAACTTAACAACTTCAGCACTATGTTTAAGGATTTTTCAGACCGTTCTTGTTCCTTATTTTAAAGAAAACCCATTATCAGTATGTCTAGCTACTTTTTCAGGAGACATTGGAGACTTTTGTTAACTAACCTGAAAGCATGTGTTATTTACAACTCGCTGTTAGCATCTGTTGATGCTGTGTAAACATTATAAAAACATACAGTTTGGTCCTCCCACAGCATCCAGGTAAAATACATATGAAACGTAGTAGCACGAAGCTGTACTTTTCTCACCAATAGGCTGAATCTTTTAGGTGCATCAGTTTATGAACATTATGAACATCTGGAGTTGACAAGAAGGTTAATTCACTCATCAACTGAAGACAGGAGGTCTCCTCTCGAGAGTGCAGAGAAAACACCAAAGGTTTCTGTCACCTGCATAGATGAGAACCCCCATCCTCTCCAATTTATCATCTTCAGACATCACAGCTATGTTGTAAAGGATTAAGAGGAAAATAATTTGCTCTGCTGGGTGCCAATAAGCGTAACAAATTGTGCTACATACATAGTGGCAGACGTGTATTTATATTTTTAAATGTGTGCGAGGTTTTGGGAAATATGCAAATGTGGGCGCATGCATATAGACAAGCAGACAAAGCTACTGTAGTAGGATGCTATCTGCTGGAAGAAATTAGTGTTATCCCTGTACTGTAGTGCACAGAAATGCAGTGTGTTGTACACATTTCACACTTTTTTTCTGTAGTGTGCACTATTGTGGGTAAGCGCTGTTTCAAATGAAACACTGGACGTTGGGCGCTAACCAGAAGTGACGTACGACTAGTTGGACTATTCTGTTTCACACCAAAATGATAATTTTGTATCTATTACATGAGTAAACACTGCTAACATTTAAGTATGCGAACTGTACTGGTTTGCTTACCGCGGTCTCAAACAAACGATCAGATCCATTAGTTATTGTAAGCATAAAATGAGATTGTAGCAAGCTGCGGTGTACATTAGAACCTAAACAAAATAACGTCATACATCTATACAAATGAGCCTCCCCCACAGTATTGTTTGCTGCCATTATTTGTTAAAGTGTATGTGTATGTTTTTGTTTTTCAGAGTACATTGAGTCAGAAATGTGTTCCTTAATTTATGTCTCTGTGTTGACTAGAGTAGTCACAATTATGTACTAAAATAGCAACCATCAGTCTTTTTCCACTAAATTTCAGCTTCAACCAATTCACATTAAAAGTAGCCTATCTACCATAGGTAGCCCAGTTATCATGGAAACTCCTTTGCACTGTTTGGGTTTGAGCGTATTTCTTGAAGACAAGGTTTTACGCACTTATTCGTATTTGGAAATTTGAGCACTGAGCATTCTTTGTGTACTATGTTTTAAAGAAAACTCCCTTATCATTTGGTCTACAATGTTAAGAAACCGAAAACAGAACAACATAGAATTCCATCAGAATAACAACCACTGGCTAAACAAGAGGAAATAACTGTATTTAATATGTCTTTTAAATATTAAATACTAAAACTCACTTTTTAAAAAATTTTTTTTAGTTTTAGGAAAATGAAGGCCCAACAAGGCTTCATGATTTTTCCTGACAGTTATATGCAAATTAAAACAAAAATAGATGAAAAAAAAGAAGAAACAAACAAGTTGGATGTTTATTGTTAATATGCCAAGATTGTTTCAGTTAAAATAGTTTTTAGTCTCACAGTCCCTGTAGTGAATAATCACACACTTTCATTTTCTGTCTCTCTTTTGGGTTTATCACATGTTTTATTCAACTTTTTCTTCTTTTTGAGGACATGGATTGCTAAAAATCTGCCAGTCTCTCACTTTTCCTAGTTATGTTACTCTGATGAATGGATTCAGTCAATAAATGGGGTGAAAGGGTGACCTATTCAGGATGCCCCGGGTGTGTTAGTGTGCACTTGGTTGTCTTGGGCACTGAATTTACTTGTGTGACTATTTTAATGGATTGCATGCCACTATGGTCAAGGCTCTTCTGCTAGATGGACGTACAAACGTACACAAACACAGTGAAAAACACTCACACACACTGCAGGAAGTCTGCTGAATGACTGATTTACAAGGCATACCAGTGACTATTGACCACATGTTCAGTTACCTGAAAAATGACTCTGTGAGCAGCTCTATATGTGTGTGTGTGTGTGCGCACATTGTTAATCAATCACTCACTACAGACCCTGAACTTTGAACACCAGTAAAGGAAATAAATCTCTTGGACATGAAGTGGAAGGAGAAGAATGGAGGTGAAAAGAAGGGGGCCAGGAGTTTTTTTTTAACCCTTTATAAAAACCCCATGCTAGTTATCTGAAACTAAGCCTACCAATAAAAGACTAAATTAATTCAGTCCCTGTGAATGATTATGTTGAGATATGATGTCAGTGTGTAATGTGAGTCTTCTTTAATTACAGTACATCTATGATCTTCCATTAACCCTTTAAAAACAGAACGGCTGCCGGCGGCCTCGGTACGATTACGGAGGTTTTTGATTGACATGCTTCTGTTTAAACGACTCTAAAATAAAAACTATGATAGGTAAAATGATCTTTTTTTTATTTTATTTTAGAATAAGGCTGAGACTTCCGCCTTTAAAGCTGTAATATTGACATGCATTGATGGTATCATCAAATGCTGCTACTTGTGGTGCAAAGCAGCTAAATATATACAAGACGTTGCAGGAGAGGTGTGTACAGCGAGGCAGCAGCATTATGCTAATCATGAGCTGACTTAGTGGTAGAAAGAGGAAAGAGATGGTGATGATATCTTAGTCTGTATTTTATCATGTATTTTAGTTATAGTTATAATGCTTCTATTTCTTTTTATAACAGTAAGTTAGTAGTTTTAGTGCAGTTTGTTGCTAGGTTTTACTACAGGTCTTCTGCTGCCTTTGCACATTTTCATGTTTATCATTAGTTTTTCGCTTAGTTTACATTAGTGAAGGTTAGATCAGTCTTAGCATAGTTTGCTTTTTTCTGTAGTTTTGTTACAGTTGTGTAGTTACAGCTTACATACAATATAGAACTCGTATAACATTTGTTTGTAGTCTAATGTAGGCTACTTTTATACATTATAAACAAAAACTTAACTGTTAATTCATGTTTATGCATTTATGAGTGTTTTGGGTGAATGTTTTGTTCAGTTTAGTAAAATAAAAAAAAACCTTTTCATTCAAAAACATTTTTTGATTCAAACTTGCATTAAGTTGTTTTTTTTTTCTTTTTATATTCTAAGGATATAAAACACCTAAAACCATCCATTTAATGAGACCATAGTAAAGTAAATACATAAATAATCCATGTATTGTGATTTCTGTTGCTTTGTGTTGCAGATAAAAGGGAATCACCTTTGCACTTCTAAAAAGGAGAGTATCTCAAACTAAAAGTCAGATTTTACAGTAACTTGTGTACAGAAATAGGTTTAGTTCTTTATTTTTCTATATTTAGAAAAGTTTTGCATCATCATGTTTTTATGTTCATTTTGTTGAATGCAATGAAAAAATGATGATATTTGTTTGTATTTAATATTTAAATATTGAATTAAT
>JBAMIG010000018.1:13280583-13293557 GCA_037177335.1 Kiunga ballochi | reverse complement strand
AATTTAAATCTGCCCAATATGTTCAAATGATGTTATGGGTAAAAGATGACCCCAATGAGGGTTGTTTGAATAATAATAATAAAAATAATATCTGAAATAAGATCTTAATCCTAATACTAATAATATAATAATTTTAAATACGTATATGATGTTTCTATAAGTTAACACCTCTGGTTGCTTTTGACGATGTTGTGAATTTTCCATTGCAACCTGTTACAAATTAACAGGGCAAGAACTTTGCAAACAATCAGATTTTCTCCAGTTATAAGCTTAAAAGAACAACCTTTTTATTGAAAACACTTGTATTTAAGAAAAGAACAAAACATACTTTTTACAGTCCTGGCAAAGAAAAACTGAAAGAATGTTTTGTTTATATTAATATTTTGTGTGCACATATGTTTTTAGGTAAATGATCTATGATACCTTTTGCTTTTTACCTTGTGTATGTTTCTGTCTGTGTGTGCTTTTTCCTTTCTTTCTGATTCAGTGCTCTCACACACACACACACACACACACACACAAACTGCATTGAACTACACATGAGAGTGTGCCTACATGCACAACTTCAACTTAGCTCATACATTTAGAATGAGAAGGAATATGTCTTTGCTGTCCCAGGAGAAAAACAGTCCTGTACTAAGGTGTGTGTGTGTGTGTGTGTTTGCGTGTGTATGTCTGAGTACAAAGCACCACACATTTCCTTGCACATAGCATACAGGTGTGATGCATGAGAGATTTAAAAGGGGGGAATGGTGGGGGGAAAAAAGAACTGAAGGAAAAAGGAGGGCTACAGAGAATTAGAGACAAGAAGAAGAGCTTTCTGTGATTATGATGTTCTACATTTTTCCATCGAGTAAGATAAATCAATGACATTTTAAGGCTGTGTGTGAATTTGTAAATGTATATGTGGCACCTGCAAGGTCAGCTCTAACATATCACAACAATCAATTACTCATATGCACACACTCACAGTGATGGCAGGTATAGACTGTATGAAAAACAGTCTAATAGACAACATGGTTTTAAACAAAAATCATGTCACTATGGGACTTTATATATTTCTAAGTTTTTTTTTAAGTAATAATGACTGCTAACACCTTTTTAAATGATTTTAAACATGTCTATCAATCAAGTTTGGTTTTTCATAATGTAGAGATAAACTTAGTTTTCAACTTTGTCTAGAGATAATTTAATAAACATACAGCCCAAAATGAAAATGTCCTTGCCATGCTGTGGATGAAGACATTCACAGAACCTTTTGTACAAACTGAAACTTATATGTTGTTGATTCACTAGTACACACTTTTAGACTTAACCAGAGCTTGTAAGAAACTATCATTGCAATGGGACGGATTTGTACTATTAGAGGGGTCAAAATAACGTCGGACTTTATTCTTTACCTGCTGATTCTCATCTGGCAACAGACAGCAAGCTCAATTGGTAGCAGCGGGAGCTTGCTGCAGCACTTCCTGTAGCTGCCACAACTTGCTGCAGCTCGCCAGAGCCTGTCGGGGCTGTTGTCACAAGCCAGCACTAATGACTCCGACTGATGCAGCTCAGGACCACCTTGTTCTCTTACTACTGTGTTGTGTAGCTGAGGGAATTCCAGAGCAGAAAAGTCTTCACCTCAAGAACCACTCTGTGGTCTAGCTGCTTTGTGATTCTTCCATCTTGCTTGTGGCCGCTTAGCTGTTTGTCCTAAAATGTTTCTGTTCCGTCCTGACCTGCCTGCTCTCCACCAGAGGTCACACCAGGGGGAGCATTCCTTGTAGCCACCACTTATTTAGTCAATGGACAAACCAAAAAAAAAAAACTTTTTACAGTATTAACATAAAATTAGTACGGTACATCGGTTTTTCAGAAAGTACATATTACTTTCCTTGCTTGAGCGAAGCATGGCTGAAAGGGGAACAAACATCTACACCTCAGTTTTTCTTATGATGACAGCAGTCAAAGGAGGAAGGACCTTATTATTGTAAACTTTATAGTTAACTGTAAGACTGATGTGATTGTATTATATATCATTGTAAGAACATGAGACAAAGACAATTATGCTGATTTTGTTGTTGTTGTTCAATAAATGACGCATTCTGATTTATTGTTGTATACACAGAAATATGGGACGGTTATGAGCAACATGTAAGGTTACATCACCACGTACTATGTGTTGTGCTCTGTGTTATACAGTGATCGCCCTGGTTACAGCCGTATTGTAATCATTATTGAACTGTTTAGAATTTTGCAAAGCATTTGAGACTTCTCAAGGTTACTGACTCTTGTTAAAACAAGTGACATAAGCTCATTATCTGGATTATTTTATATAATTAATGGTTAAATAGCTGCCAAATATTTCGGTGTCGAGTCTCAAACAAATCTCCACACAATCAATCTGCTATCAGAATAATGCAATTACAGTAAATGGCTGCCAAAGGTATTAGTATCGCACCAGAAAAGATGCCTTATGTTACACAGACATCAGATTAGAAATTAAAAAGATGCTTGAATAAAATCAATTGGGGAATACATTGTTTAATAAAATGTCAAATTTTCATTTCAAATAGTAAAAAACAAAATAGGTATTAGTGTTAAATGTGTAAATAATGCAATCAGGCTAAAATGTGGTCTCTCAGTGCCCTCAGAGAATAAGATGGAGTATGTCAGTAAAAGAAGTGTAGCAAATGATATATTGAACTCATTTCTGAATGATATTAAATGCCAGTTTGATGGAATTAGAAGGCATGGCTGCCAAAGCATTTTGCTCTGGGACAGGATAAAGATTACATCAAATGATATATTGATCTGGTATTCACGTCTGTCAGGTAACCATTGCCCACCTGACTGAAATATAGCCTTTCCAGGTACTTAGTTAATATCAGCGGGTGTGCAGATATGTCCCACTGTGCTGTAGTAATGTGTATGTTGTTTAAAATTATATGGGAACCTGGGCTATATCGGTCCATTATTCAGGTTGATATGAGCCAACCAATCATATGGTCAAACTTCAGGGTCTCCACCTCAGCCCATCCAATCAGCTGCCCCTGCCAAGTGAGAAGAATTGTCATCTAATTAGCATAACCAGAAAATGAGTAGGGTCGTGCTGATGTGGCAGTTCTTGATACTGTGAGTCAAGGAGTACTCAGAGGCAGCTTTTAGACACAATGTAACCCTTCATTATTTCCATTCAAATGAGTTTTCAAAATTCAAACTACAGATTAATTGTTCATAAATCTACCAGCACTATATTTCTCACAAACAGCATACATGACCAGTAGGGAAAAATATGTGCAGAAAGTTAAGGTGAATGATTAGGATTAGGATCCTTGTTTACTTGACTTTTTTGGGTTGGGGGCATAAACTGTTCTAACTGCTTTTTTTATTTATATTGTTTACTGCAATATGCACTGAACAATAAAAAAACAATAAAAACTTAGTTGTTGGTGGAAACATTGAATAAGTATAATATCATAGCATTACAGTATATTGTGAATTAGCACCACAATCCTCCATCTCCTGCAATTGTCTTGCTATTGTAGTACATCCATTAGCTGTTCTCACAAAAGACCCCTACACATCAGTAAGACAGACATTCAGACTTTACCAGGTTTACAACTAAATGTTTCATCTCATGATGCATTTCCTTTTGGTTTCCATTACTGGTAAAAGCCCCACCTTTAAAGAAAAGCTCACATTTAAATCCTCTGAGTTTCTGATCATTTGTGGTTAGTTACTCTCTAGAGCAAAAGGGAGTGATTCTCATTAAAATAACCCCTTTACTTTGCAGTAAATGCAAGAACAAATTTTGCCCTGTGATGTTTGCATGTGCCATAACAGATTGTTCCAATTACCAAAGTTTTGTCCTATGATGAAAAGAGTTTTTCACACAAAACGATTCCCTGGTGAATGTGCATCCTCAAATGCTGTTATACCAGAAACATAAAACGCATGCAAAGAAAAAGTGACTGTGCCCTGTGAGGGAAATATATCCGTTTAGTGCAGAGGGAACTCCTGCCAGATTGTGGCTTGTGCTGGGTTATATTCCACTAATGGTGCAAAGACTGTGGATGAAAGAGAAGATGATGCTGAGAAGAGAAATGAAATAACAGATTCAAAGGTACAGTGCAAACAAGATGAAATAACTGAAACATGACAGACGCCTGGTATTAATAATAATGTCATAAATGATACCTTTCCATAAAGGCTGGTGTCTCATTTTACATTACAAAACCAGTTTAATCCCATTTAAGTAAAAAAAAAACAACATATTTTTGTGTTTCATAGGTCAACTTGTGGTCAAGAGTAGTGACAGGTGAAACAAAAAAAAAAAAAGACCTAAACATGTAGCAGCTTTTCACACATGCTCAAAGGTTTTATTGACAGTCGGCTTTTGAGGGGGTGGGGGGGTCTCCATGTTAGAAATTAATAAATCCTGCTGGAATAACTACAGGTATAAGATATCACACACATGATGGAACACACCTGCACAAACCTACAGCAGTAAGCTTGCTCCCTTCAATCTGCTGCACATACACAGAAGCTTTCTCTGATCAATGAGGAGGATCTTTCTCAAAAGCACACACCAAAATTTAAACATTTATTAAATATCCACTGTACAAGCCACAATCTATCCACAGGTAACCAGTTAATGTTTCATACATCACTTAGCTCCATTGATTTTGAATAGGCTCTCATTGCTATTTGCTTACTTTTCAGAATATTTAAGCAGAGTAAAAGGTCCGAATGTATAAAATATATAGAAGCAACAAGTAGCCCTGCTAGTGACCTTGGAGATACTAAAGATTATTACAATGGGTTTAGATATGTACACAGTTATAAGGAAAAAAAAATCACCCCCAGAATAAAAATAAAAAAATCAGCGGATCTGATCATTACCAGCACTATTTCCAGTTCTCATTATAAGGGGTTTGAGTATGCAGCTTAGAAGCCACATTATTTGTTTAAGTTACATTTAAGTGTCCTTCAACCTCTAGTTAGTATAAAGTCATGCTAACAGTGTGTTAGACGTAAATCGAACATTTACATCTAAAGGTCAATGTTTTTTCTAACTGAAGTGATTGATAAAACCCAGAAGACACTGAAAGAGAAAAGAGAAGAGCTGAGAGGAAGATATGCAAATAGTGTAGGTAGAGAAATGTTGCCCTGATATTGATCAGCACAAACAGGCATTGAGCAATGACACATCTGTTTTCTCACTTTTGTTCTATGACAACTGGCATCTTTTTTTATGTCTCTTAACAATTACTTTCCATAATGGACATTGATTTAATTTTAGGGACTGTGCCAGTTTTCCCCCTCTGTCTCTTTATTTCCCAAGCTTTCTCTCTCTCTTTCCTACTCTTTGGAGTGAACCAATCTTTACAGATGGCAGTAGTGTGAAAGTAAGTTCAAACCTGAGTGTGCATGCCTGTGTACGCAGATGTCAACAGTGCAGTGTACCTTTAGCAGAATGACAGTGATGTCAGACACATAACGATTTCCTATTGGCTGTCAGCTGCTGAGGCCTAACGACCTGTTATTGATCTGACCAATTAGCATTCACACCTTTAATTAATACTGAAGCCAGATGCGTGCACACCAGTGTGGGAACACACACATAAGAACGCATACACCCCTATAAGAGAATGAATAGTAAGTTGAGCGGTAGTTGTTAGAGGAGATAATAGTGTAAGAGAGGGAAATAGGCAGGAGGTGAAGACAGATTTGTGAAATCAGGAGTGTGACTAAGATACAGTGAAGTTCCCTGATGGAAACATCCATCTTATGTCAGAGCTCATTAGTACACTTTGTTTTGATAAAACAAACAATCTTGTTTTTATCCGCTGTGAAATTTAAAATGACTCTTCTTCTGTGTGTCTTATCTTCAGACAAATTCCCCAGACATGATGACACACGTCTCATAAGCATCATACACATTGTTTAACAACAGTGAAGTAAATGGTTGAGACAAAGATGATTGGAACTAATGGTCTACCTTAGCACAGAGCCCATCACAGATCAATTGCTGCATCTCCCAATGTGCTCCTGTTTGTAGGACTTTAATATAAGATGTGTCCATTCTTGTGAGGCTCATAATAAGTGAATCTTTTACCATTTGCTTGATCAAATGTGAGGAAGCTAGTTTATTCTGGTCTTTAGAGAGAGAGATGGTCATTTCAGGTTAGTCAACTATGACAAACACTGTTGAAGTGGCAATTTGGAGCAAAAGAGATATTTACCAGTCTTTTGCCTACCCTTTGTATACACAGGACAATTAGTGAAAGAAGGTGTGGTTGTGTTATTTTATCTTTTTCTTTCTCTTTGTGTGTGTGTGTGTGTGTGTGTGTGTGTGTGTGTGTGTGTGTGTTTGGGTCTAATGAAGTTCTGTTGGCAGGATGTCTTCAGGGAAAAATCTAATGGTTTATTGAACCAGGCCTCAGAGAAACATTGATCACTGCATCAAGAAGCTATACCCACACAGACATGCAGATGCCATCACACTCACATATCACACTTTCATCCTCGTATATAGACACACAAGTGCATGTGCACACAGACAAATACACACCGGGTAAGTGGAGGTAAGGACCTTATAATTGACATCCCCATGTTTTTTTTGTTTTTAGTTTTTTGAGCTGTCAGACTGCTGTGATTAGCTGCTCATTCAATTAAACACGGCAAAATTGCACGATTAAAAAAAAGCCATGCAATAAGCTAAGTGTTTTCAACTAATGTTCCGAGGAGCTAGATAACCCATCTTGGAATAGGGCATAATTGTGACGACTAGGTTGTTGTTTTCCTCCAAAATTGATTAACTTGTTTCACACCCTCAAATGTTCTAGCATTGTTCTTTGGCTTAAACTAAGAATGTGATTCTGTCACATAAAAGTTTATTGTTATAGAACAAGGAGTTTTATTTTATTCCCTAAAATAAAAATGCATCCATAGTAGTCTGGATGATTTAGCTTTTTTGCCAGTGTAGTGATTTCATATCCTGTTTTCCTAAAAGTTTGTTGTCTGATGGTTTCCCTAAAGCTGGATTTTTCAGATACAGGTATAATTCTGTTACTTTTTGAGAATATAAGCTTTCAATTGGATGCTTTTTGAGATGGAGGTGTTTTTACTGTTGCATTGTCCATCAATGCAAACTGTTACATTTTTCATGAACAAGAGTTGAACAGTTCTATAGGGATTAGTCCTCATCATTATCTGAGTCTAACCCACATATAGTACCATACATTTGCAACAGGGTAAGATCTCCGGTCAAACACACATTGTGTATATGAAACCATTCTTTTATTAACCATGAATAGTGATATTTGGAATGTGTCTCCGGAAATAACTGCATACCTCCAGAGATAAAGTGGTGCCAGTGTTCATACCATGCAGTATGTCAGTCCAGACTTCTATTATACGGTTCACTTACCCATGCATGAGAACACCTCCTAATATAATCACAGATGCAGACTTTTTCCACAGATGCTTTTTCCTCTAATACAGAGTTCCCCAGGTTTGGTTTTAAATATCTACTTGCAGCTTTTTACATGCAACCCTTGTCTAAAACACCTGAATCAAAGGAATGGCTTGTTATCGGGCCCCTGCATTGCCCCTGAACTTGATTAAGAATCTGAGATGAAAACTTGGCAGCCTTTTCCCACAAGGTTTTAAGCAGTAGGCTACTACTGAACTAAAAATGTACCCTTTTTTACCCTAAAAGAGATGAATTTGACATTTGTCTTGCATGTTGTTTCTTTTGGGTTCTCTTTCTTCAGTGAATGAATATTAGTCCAATATTGAGTCTTAATTCACATCATGCTCATTTACTTCCACTCTTTCTTTTACACATCTTTTCCATAAAGTCATCACAGATTTTAGGTCCTTTTCTACTTCAGCACACTTGATTGAAATTAAATGGATCAAACAGCTTGTTTTAAAGTTTTATCCCTATTGTTTGACTTCATTCACATAAAACACGTTACAGTTGCCACATGATGGTCCTGGCCGGAATACAAATCTGGGAACTATAGTTTCTCAGCACTAGGATACAGCAGGGAAATGATGGCTCTAGAAATGTGCCTAATGAATGCCATTGCACCATCATGTAAGTCTGAAGCCCAGGGTCTAAAGTAAAAAATGTACATAGCTTTGATTTGATAAATAGGTATTTGTATAAGTACCTATTACTTGTGTAATTCAGTTTTAGTTTGCATATTTTACTCAGTATAAAAGTGTGTTTAGTTAAAGGTACTTCAAAGCCAAGTAGGTGTAACCATCAAAGTTGATAACCAGACCCAACATATTAACGTCTATTAGCTCTACCAGAAATGTACATTTATTTTCTCTTAAGTTGCAGGCTACCTCAGAAGAGACCAAGGTCAAGTGGATTTTTTTTAGAAATCTTTTTTACAATCCCATTCATTTCTTCCAGTTTCTGTTTGGCAGAACATAGACATATTTAATGTTGTCAGGTCTGATAAATAAGGCCTGTAAAAAAATATTGTCAGAGCAGCACACAAGCAGGTCCTTATATAGGAGCTTGATCAGAGAGTTGACCTTGTTTCTGTTGATCAAAACCAAATTTGCATTTCTGTTCATTGTCCTGTATACAATAAGTCTTTACAGACACTGACTGACCAAAATATAATTACACCACGCTGCCTCATGATTAATTTAAATGCAGATGATTGTTCACGCTGAGCAGCATATCACCTCTGAGGCAGTCCTAAACACAACTATTACCTTTAGGGAAAGTGCTTTGTGGGTATGGCTGTGTATGTGTGTTCTCGTGCTGTGCGATAAACCCAGAGACATTGGTGGTCTGCTGCTCAGGGTCCATAATGTTTGATCTCCTCCAGAAGTATAGTAATGAACAACACCGTGTATTAACTGATCTTCACAGCTGCTAGATGATCTAAAGCTTTGAAAGGCTATTACTCTGTTTGGGAGCTCTTGGTTTTTCCCTATTTTAATGCTCCTTCAACTTAATGCTGTCACTGTCTAACTTGTGCACATTCTGCTGCCACTTGGTTCCTTTCCATCCGCAAAAGATTTCATAATTAATCTTGATTACTTATAATTAACAAACGGCTACTAATCAAAAGTGGTTTCTAAGGGGAGGTGCCAGTGTAATTTGGGTTTGTGAATCTATGTATGTGGGATTAAAAGTTAAGGTTGTTTTTGTCCTTGGCTAGATTTAAGGGTTTATAAATGACAAAACAAGCCTGCAAACTTAAAAGCTTTGTTTGGGGAATGATCTGAAATGTTCTTTCAAAGATTTTCCAATCAAGAAAAAGTGAACCTTGTTGTTTAAAGAGTTAAATATTAAAGAGAAAAAAGTGTTTGATGGATGCAGGTTTGGGTCAATCTTTACTAATACATATAGTCTCGTTCTAGTTGCCACCTTTAACACCAACACTTATGGTATTTTATATAACCCTGTCTGGCTTTAGTAAGAGACTCATTGCAAAATAAAAGCATTGATCAATATTTTTCAATTGAAAAAATAGATATTAACATTAACTGATGTAATGTTGCTCATCATTTTTTATGACCGTTTTGCCTGAATACACATTTAGTGGTTGTGAAATACGTTACCCTGTCAAGTCATTTGTATAGATTATTAGTCAAACATTGCAAATAAAGCGACTGTTAGAAAACAATGGAATGAAAATAACATCTTGAATCAATGTAAACAAAGAACACAGTAATGGAAAAATATAAAAAGGAAGCAAAGAAAAAAATAGCTCTGTATTTATTAATTTTTACTAAAAACTATATAACCATAAGAAACCCTTCCATAAGATGAGCTTTGTAGCAAAAAAGGATTTGATTTGGTTGGTTATCGTGACAATTTGACTGAATGTGATCTGATGAGTTCAGATTCAGTCTGTTCTAAAATGATGGCTTCATCAAGGAATGAAGTACGGCTGATAAGCGCTTCACCCGTCATCTCTATTGTCTCATATTGAAGCCTGTTGATGTCTGGGTTTGCTGCAATTTGTCAGGTGTAAGTTCAGCAACATTATGTGGCAGAAAAGGAGTGACCAGGTTTTTCCATCTACATTTTGTCTCCTCTGATTACATGAGGATATTACATGATAGCAATAACAGGATTTAGGCTTATTTAATGTTTCACTGCAAGGAGTTGACACAGGACTGATAAAGTCCTGCTGCTACCTGCTGTTTCTCACTGGATAAAGGGTGGTGATGGTTGGGAGAAACCTGAGCTCTGTGAACTTGTTTTATTGCTTGCATTATTTTGCCTACCTGGTTACTCTTATTCTTCTTGATAGCCATGTAAAGCAAGAGTTCATGAACGTCCCCATCGGTGGTTAACTGTGATATGCCCCTTTTAGCAAGCAGTGATCACTGACTTCTCCTTGCCCTTTGATATATCAGATTCTTTAAATATAGACTGAAATATTGAGGTGTCATTGCACCTGGTTTATAAATGGAAAATGCATCCTTGTTTTTCACCTGCACAAATGAATTTCTGTGCAATGTGCCCACACATGGAAGAAAAACCTTCCTTCTTTCTCTCTATTTCAGTCTTTTTTATGTTCTGCGTCTGCTGAAAGTAATCCTTAATAGGCTTTTCAGCAGAAGTTTACATTTATGCTATAAATGCTTATTCAGAAAAAGGTGTCACTATTTCCAAATAGAAAACATCTCATCTTGCCATTAATCTTTTTATACTATAACACACACAGCCATGCAGAATAATTCCTTATTATCCAACTGTTTTTGTGACTGTTGAGCTGTCATAGTTAGAATTTGTAGAGATAGCTTAAATCCTACTATGACAGTTGCTTGACAGCTCTGCAGTAACTTTTAAATAATGGAGGAAAAATCTTCCACCATCAATGCTATGAATATAGAATGCCATTCTAGTTTAGTAAAATGGAAACAAATATGCTTTTAGGCAATTGGAGCATTTGAATGTTTGCAAAGCATATGTTTAACTGGTTAAACCACTGACATGCTTTGAATTGTGAGGTATTTTGCCAGCTTTGATACATTGACATGTTACCCAGTGATAAAGTGTCAAACTTGAACCTTTTCAAAATATAATAAAGCACAAAAGCTTTTGTGTAAAATCATTTCACCATTGTTAACATTTTTGGTTTAGGAGCAGACACCAGGGCAAGAAAGATATCTATATATTGTATCTGTTGACCAGTGTGTGAAATTTGTGGATGGAATGAGTGGTAGATAAAAAAAAACACCAAACTCAATCTGCTAACTAAACAAGATCTAACAAAGATAAAAAAGAAATGTCTGAAGGAAGGGAGCCCTTTACTGCTACTGCAAAGAAAGAAGCAATGATGAGCCCAGAGAAAATATAGTGCTAAAAATAACTTATTGAGGAAGTGTGTTTCTGGAGGCACACCCACCATTCACACTTGGGTCATTTCGACATCTGATAGATTAAACTCTGTATAACTACAGATTGGGTTTAACTGGGAATTAAAACATTCAGTTGGTTTGAGTTTACTTTTACACAGCATTTAATCAAATAAAGCAGAATTAGCTCAGGGAGATTTGTTTAAACTTGTTTAGACCAGGGGTCTAGTTTTTAATAATAATAATACATTTTATTTCAAGGCGCCTTTTTGGACACCCAAGGACCAAGTTTTTGAGATGTAAAATTCTCCAACTTTTAGATAAACCCCTTTGCAACACACCTGGTCACTCGTCCTATTCTGCATGGAATTCAGCCCTCTGAGGCCTGGTAAGGAGACAATTATGACCCAGGTGGGTTGAAGAAGGCTGTGATGAACTTGCGATCCTGTCCAGGGTGTACCCTGCCTCTCTCCCGTTGATACCTGGGATAGGCTCCAGTGCCAGAAAATAGATGGATGGGTTGAAAAGGGTAGCTTCTTAAGTTGGAGGGATATTAGATCTCAAACACTGGACTTGAGCACCCTTTGGTTTAGACTACCCAAAATCTTGTGTTTCAGTTTAAACTAACTCATGTTGATTGTTTTGTGCATTTAGACTTTTTAAAATTATACCAGTATGTATTGAAAAATAAAATTGGTGTTGGTAGTTCTGTTACCTTTTATAGGGCGTTGTCATACCCCTGAATTGTTTTTATTGAAGACTTGAAATGAAAAAAAATGTGGACACATTACAAAATCATAAATTTAAGGGGGCAGATGTTCACAGAAGCTGCTGACATTACTGACAGCAAACTGTCAGTTTGGTCTGACATAATCTGTCACAGTCATGCAAGGCTGGGCACCGATGTGTAGATTTTTCTTCAAGGGAGGGAAAAAGGTGGCATTAAAATGATATTATAATACACATTCACATATTTCTGGACTTTATTTATGTTTAAATGTTAAATACAGTAACCAGATTTGATGTTTTTTTTACAGGGAATAAATAAATATAAAAATACGCTTTCAATAACAAAATGGTTATCTAAAATTTCTCTGGTCGTGCAGCAACAACATCATGATAACTTTTAAATATTTTTCTATTTCAAATCACATTCCCCACACTGATGGTAGCAAGATATTCAATAGGTTTGTCTCCCCACCAGTTTACCTCTACTGTAATTCTGAATGGCATTTCCTGCAGTAACTGCAGAGGCTTCTCACTCAGTTAGTAATAATAACAGGAAGCTGCCAGCCTCGTTTTACCTAAAAGCATAAGAATGCTAATGTCAGGCTGAAAACATTTTACATATAACTTTTTTTTTTAACTGATAACTTTTGTCTTACTTCAATATCACCTACTCCCTAAAGTGAGCTCTCTTAGCTTGTGTCGGTGTCCAAACAGTCTAGACGCATGTTTTATACAACTGTGCGAGGAAATGAATAGAAGTAAAACTGTTTTTACAGATTTTTTTTGTACAGCCAACACAACAACAACAAAAGATATTTTTTTTAACTAAAAAACAAGGCAAAAAAAAAAAAAAATATATATATATATATATTATTATTATATATATTATTATTACATTGAACACAGTG
>JBAMIG010000018.1:13268169-13280483 GCA_037177335.1 Kiunga ballochi | reverse complement strand
GTCGACAGCTCCGCCCCTCTCTTCACCCGAGTGTCCAGGACACGCTGCCTCAAGTCCGACGATACGACTACAAAGTCGATCATCGAACGACGACGCAGCGCGCCCTGGTGCCAGGTGTACTTGCACATATATATATATATATATATATATATATATATATACTGTGTTCAATGTCAGTACTTTAAATATTCAGTACAGTAACTAAACAACTTAAAACTATCCATCCATCCACCCACTTTCTGTTACCCTATCCCCTTTTTTTCCAGACATCTCTCTACCTCTTTTCCAAACAGGCTTATAGGCAATCCCCGGCTTTCTAAGAGATTTTATCTCTCCATCTTGGATCTCCGGCAAGGCTTACTCCCACTGGGACATGCCCAAAACACTTCCCTTGAGACCCTGCAGGCTTCATGACTAGTAGCCAGAAATACCTCAGCTGACTTTGTAATACGGAGGAACCGTTATTCAGTTGAGGTCAGACATGCGTTGATGAAGAGCAATATATTTTACATTTACTGGTGACCTCATTATTTTGTCCATTTCCCTTAGTTTATGATCACAGATGGTTAGAACATAAATAAACTGCTAAATCAAGAGGTTCACCTTATGTCATGTCAGTTTCATCAAGACAGACTGCAAACCAAAGCCTCTATTCCCCTTTTAGTCTTCTACTTCCTTTGACCCCTACTCATAAACATCATAAGATCCTAGTCATTTTTTTTTTTTTACATTTTCCACTTGAAGCAGTCAGTGGGTTATAAGTTCTTCTTTTTTGAGCCTCTTGTTTTCAGACTTGAAGTTCCTTATTTGATAACTCCAAGCTCAGCTGCAAACCAACCCACTGCATACTAGCGGATTAGCATTTACTTTATTTACTTGGAAAATACTAGTTAAGACATTGTAATTCAAGAATGCACATACAAATATACAAAATGCAAACAAAGGATCTTAACCAGATAATCATAAAACAAAATAACATTACAACCCAGAATGTCAAAAGATGTCCTACCATTAATGTAGAGTAACAATCACTGTACCTCCATATTGATGTATTTCTCTGAAAAAGGTTTGAGAATCCTTTAAACTTAAGCAGCCATCAGTTTAGAGTCAATGTGAAGTGGCATCCATATTTTTGTATTTAGTATTTCCAGTGCAAGGCCAGCTGACCACAAAAATTGTTTACAACTTGGAGTATAAAATGTCATTACCTTACTATAGTGAAGGAAAAAATAGGACACAAGTCCTTCACAAGTCCATAAAAAGACTTAAATAGATCTAAATAGATCAAAGTGACAGCAAGTGAAGCTTTTTATGATTCTGACTCCCACATTACATACCTGTTTTTCCAGAAGCCTGTTCCATTAAAATCCCTGTAAACCATGTAAGTTTATGGGATGTGTCTTACAAGAAATTTCTAAATACTTTTTGTTTTCCAGATTTAGTCATGGAAAACTCATATAAATGGTTTCCTTATGGTTTACATTTATTGTGCTGTGCATTCGAGCATTTCAGCATCTATTCTGTCCATGGAACTCTGCTCTTTTATAAAAGGTATTGCTGACTGCAGTATAAAACCTCCACACTCAATGAATCATACTTTTCTTTCAATGCCTTTCTTTTTCTTTTTTGCCTGTCTTCACTGTCCTTCACTTCCCCTCTCCATTCTTTCAGCCTGCTGTGTCATCTGTCACACTAAAAACTCTGAAAGCGTTCTTTCCCTTTCTTTTATAATCTCTTTAACTTCCACTATTCACTCACTGCTTCATTCTTTTCCCTCCATCCTTCTCTTGCTTTATACCTGGACTTTGCTTTAATTGCTTATCCAGGGAGAAATAAAAGCCAGGTAAATAGCTATGTGTGAGAGGGTGTGTGATAAAAAGAGTAGTTGTAGTGTCTTTTCTGCATGGAAGCCTTTTTGTGGCTTTTGTGTGTGTGTGTGTGTGTGTGTGTGTGTGTGTGTGTGTGTGTGTGTGTGTGTGTGTGTGTGTGTGTGTGTGTGAGTGACAAATGCAGATAGTTCTACAGATGGCCCATAAAAGCAGCAGCTTGTAATGAAGCAACTGAGACTGAAATCATGGTTATGGTAAACTGGGGAGGAAGGGAGATAGGGAAATAGTGGTAGAGGTAGGTAGATGGATAGGGAGAGAGTAAAATAAGTTGAAGAGGAAGTGCGGGTATGGAAATATAAATAAGAGAAAGCTCACAGCAATAAAGTATGGAAAAGGGTGCAATGTAGCTGCTGGATACTGAATAAACTAGTGTAATGAAACTGATGTTCACAATAAACTAGACGAATGAAGGTAAGATTCAGGGAATGTGTGGAAAGGTTCATATTGTGCAAGAGAGAGCTGTGGGGAGGTGAAAAGGCATAACATGAAATTTTCACTAGAGAAAAAAAAGTAGAAGTGAAGTGATGGAACTGGGAAGACTATGTAAGGATGACACTTTATACATCAATATTTTGCCTGGAATGATAGTTTAAAAACAGACTTGATTAAAACCAGGTGATCCATCCCGTTCTCATTTATATCTGCATGTTATACCCTCAGTATCAAAAACATTGTAATATTGATTTGTAAAATTGGGCAGATTACAATGGGAATATGGAAAAATGGAATGCCGCTCCTACAACAGGAAGTTTCTATTTTATTATGTTGTGAATAATATATACTAATGAGTTTTACTGGGAGGAATTGCATTTTACAAGTTGATAATATTTAGAGCTTTGATCAAAAAGCATTGTTTTAAACATTTCCTCAAGCTGCATATTGTCATATATCTCCATGCGCAGTGCAATCCACTAACCTTTGTGTCAGCGCAGATATCAATGTTTAACTCCTTAACACCTGAATTGTGAAGAACTGGACAGAAACATCCAAGTTTTAAAATCTGACAACTTTATTTGACCCTTTAAAAAAATTGGGAATATATGCTTTTTTTTTCTATATATTTACTACAATAGTTCCAAATTGTTATGGTGTATTCTTCTGCTTTTTGGTTTTCACCAGGGTGTAGAAGACTAGTATCATGTGGTGAACAACTGGGTTTTGAGTAATGTTTAATATGATAAATCAAGCCATAAGGGGTTAAATAAGCTGAACTTACCAGATAACAGTACCATGTCTTTCCATGTTGAAATACATTTTGAATGCACATTTTTAAAAAGCCATTGCAAATACTTTAAAGTAAACATAAAAAGAATTGAGCAAATGAGGTATTAAACATGGACAAACTGTTTATTATTAGACAAGAAATAAAAGCCAATGAAGCACCAGTTGTAGTTTGCCAATAGAATCTTTTACCACTGATGTGAAAGTGTGTGTCGATGAGAGTAAATGTGTGCCTGATAAAACACTGAACAGCAACCATCTTGACACTGAGTGGGGGCTGCGCTGACTCGCTAAATCGATAGGCCAACAGGTCACAACACTAGGCTAACCTGACATCCAATCACCATGCAGCACATGGGGTCTCCACGGTGATGGATGGCCTTGGTTGTGTGTGTATATGTGGATGCGATTACACACAATTCCTGGTGTCCAAGTGTATCTTGTCAGAGTGGATTTCTCCGTCACTGTGTGGGGAGATAAGCAAAATGGCATTTGGATGGATTTCTGTGAAAGTCTTTGGAAAAATGTTTTTTATTTTAGTTTTTTTTTATTTCTTAGGCTACATTTGCTTTTGTGCTAACAATATGTCTTTTCAAAAAGCCATTCATGCCCTCCGCTGACACCTATTTAAAGTAAGAAATGTTATCTTTATGATAACAAGGCTGTAACTGATGTGTCATTAACCCTTTAATGCTTCAGCTGGACAGAAACTACAAATTTTGGGGCAGATCAAACAACAACTTTATTTGACCCTTTACACACAAACATATATACAAACATATGTTATACCAAAATTTCTGCCACAAAGTGATAAAAAAATGTCTCAGAAACGGCATGTCTCAAATATGATATATCAGGCCATACAGGAAATAAGAAAGAAAAGATGGTACTTAGAAATCGTACAGACTGTGTGTTTATGCATTGAAAAAGTAGCGTAAATATCCTCTCTGTAAATATGTAGGACCATGTCTGTAGCAAAGAAATAGACACTGATATGTAAACAAGAAAAACAGCCGTGTAATTGAAAAAGGTATGACAATGAAATAAATAATAATAATTAAAATAATTTAATAACCGTTTCAATCAACCGAGCAGTTTGTGAAATGCTGTACTGGTTTATTTATATACATCAAATATTCCCTATATAGAGTCTATTTGTGAAAGATGATTCAACACTTTTTTTCTTTTAGCTTGAAATGAATCCAACTGTATTCCAGAGTTTTTTTTTTTTTTTAATTTCAGAGATTTTAGAGCTTCTACTTTACTTTGAGAACCACAGATCTGCTTTACTTTTCTATTGAGAAGTCAACAGAGTCTAATAAGCCGCTGTTTTTTCCCAATCTTTCTTTCCTGATCTTTCTTTTTGTGACTTTCTCCTTCCTTACCTTACTCACTCTCCTTGTCCAAGTAGTTTCATTGTTCTATCTATCACGGTAGGCATCTTCAGTCTGCCTCTGCTCCTTCATCCCCATCCTAACCTTTCAGTGCCTCTGCATTTTTGCTTCCCCCTCAACCATCTCTCTGGTCCCTGCCAAACCCGTCCAACTCTCCCCCCCTCCCCACCCAGCCCTGTATCTGTCTAAACAGCTTCAAAGTTATATCAATCAAGTTCAAACTATAAGACTAGAGTTGGTCTCTGTGCTCCCATCTACTTCCTGGTTTATGGCTTGTAATACCGCTTCCCTCCCTCGCTCTGTGCCTCCTTCCCGCTGTCTTTTGTTTGTGTTTCTGCCGATGTTTATATGCATGCAATTGTGTATATGTCTTTGGCACACTTTAAATGCATCTTATGTGAAGAATGTGATCAACATCCTCATATTGCCCACCCTCCCCTGAGGCTTTTTCTGTGTAGTCTGTTTTTTAATGCAATCAAATATTTGTTTATAGGCATCATGCTGGCATTATATAATACAAACTATATACTGTATAATTATGGCGCAAGACATCAGGACACACTGTAAAGATGTGTTAATAGACCAGTGCCAGGATATAAGAGACATACATACAAGAGTGTTTCTTCTTTTCTTTTTAGATGCTATGAAAGCAATTACAATAAATAAATAAAATAAAATATTGGTTGTATGAACATGAAATCTCCTCTTCAAGTTTAATTATAGTGGTAATTCTGTGTTGATGTACTAATTTAAACTTAATCTTTATTTATTCCATCGGTGTCTTTGCTCTTCATAATACATTTGAGATCCACAATGCCAATTTTGTTATCATCAACCATAAAATGTCAATCTAAAAGATAAAAAAAAAACTAAATGGATGAATGCATGTTTTAGAAAAAAAACATCAAAACAGTAAGGAAGAAACTGTCATATATGCTTTGGGAACTGGGCGTGACTATTTTGTTTATCTGGCTCATGGGTCATGTAGGATGACTCTTCGCAGAGCCTTGCTTTGGACACGAGGGAGGACAAAACAGACTCTGGTTGGGTATTTAAACTGTATCCTAATGTGAGTGTGTTACTGTTGTGCCCAACTGTTGTCTCTATATTGACAGATGCATCTGTAGTGCAACATTTATACCATTTGCACCACATGTTCCATATATAACTTCTTCTTTTAGGCTTTTCAAAAAAGTTTAGGTTACCTTGTTAAAAGCACCCAGAACCCAAAATATATTGTCTTGAGTTATCCTGCAAGTATAGAGGAAACTGGACTACAAGCAACAAAAAGTGTGCATTGGTTTGTATTTTATGTGACAATTAAACGTTTGTGAACACGGCATAAAGAAGTAAGCACCCTCAGAACTGGAAACATACAGTACTATAAAACAGATTGAGCTAAAAAGGGAGTAAAACATCTAACAAAACCTTTCTGTTGTCTTTCTTTGCAGAACTCCACAGTACATCCTGTGGGAACCCCGGTGTACCACCAAAAGCAGTGCTAAGCGGTGCTGGCCGTTTTGCAGTAGGAGACAGTGTTCGGTACAGCTGTGTCCATGGTTATGTCTTAGATGGCCATGCCACGCTCACATGCATCACTAATGCTGGAAACACAGCTGTCTGGGATTTTCCTGCTCCTATTTGTCGAGGTACAGACAAAGAATGCATGCATTTGTGCTTGGCTTGTCGTGAAGGGTTTTATTCCAAAGAATATAAATTTTTTTGCCAGAACACACAAAACCAACTGTGTTTATGCATATTTGCCTTCAGTAGTACCTGCTTTTCAGATGAATGCACAGCTGAAATATTTCTCTTTTAACCTGTGTTGAACTTTAGAAGAAAACTCTTCATGTAAATGTTTGAATTTGTGTTTGTAAGAAAGACAGTGAGACAGACAGACTTGGTGCGAGTGTGTGAGTTGCAGATGATGAGGCAGGCAACTAAAGAGCTCTTAAATGTTGTGTGTGTGTGTGTGTCTTTCATGCTGCCCTGTCAGAGTCATCTGTGGGAGAGTATGATGTGTACTATGTTGTTTTTTTCTCGATTTAGAAGCATTGTTGCACATATCAAACTGTACTCGCTATGCTGAGGAAAGATACAGAAATCGGTCATACAGTAGGTGGGAAAAAACAAAAACTATTGATTTGCCTGAGTTCTGTGTGTTGGCATAGTTATATTTACATTTAAGTTGAATTTTCTGACCAAAAGAACAGCGATGGCTAGATGGCTTTAAATCTTGTACATATGAATGGCCATCCTTTTGTTCAGTGGAAAGTGTACCTATCAGCATAGTGGAAATCTATGCAATCATGGTATTGCAAAAATTTTACATCCAAATTGTGTTTCAATAGCTTCACGCTGCCACACCACATTTTATGTTTGCCTGGGCTGAAGAGGGGATCAGTCAGAGTGATGGAGATTGATTTGGCAACAGCAGCTGAGTGTATGGTGGAGCCTGTGGCAGAAGAACTAAGAATGATGTCTGATGCTCCAGATAAAAATAATCTTAGAAAACAACAACAAAGTTAAATGTAGCTAACTACTCACACAGCTTTTATCTAGCTTTTTTCCAAGAAACTAGCTTGCTATTATCTTTGTAGAAACCCAAAAGCATGTGCAGTGTGCATGTACAGAACCCATTCTAAGACTTTTTTTATGACTGAGTTGCAGCTCACTGACTCTCAATCATCTCAATGAGCTTTAAGATAACGTGTTGGATTTAACTCAGAATTCAGTCTAAAAGGTATACAAGTTTACAGAATTCATCTGTCCTCAAATCTAGATTTTTTTAAATGGCATAAATAACTTTGCTGTTTGTGTAAAAGGAAAACTGGTGTATTAATCCCATAGATTTATGTTTTTGTATTAATTTTGCCAACCATAAACAAACCCAATTAATTTATTTGATAAATGATCTACAAGAAGGAAGGACTATGAGAGTCCTGGTAGCTCAACAAGATATGTCCAATGTGTGCCTTTTAGTAATATCCTCTCATACCTTTAGGTTTGTTGAAATTATATTAGAATTACATTTTTTACCCAACTCATTTTCCTCTCCGTCAGATATTTGTTTACAGTGAGTCTGAACTCCTGAATTAGCATCCTGGACATAAATCCCAGTACCGCTGGAAGCAGAATACAACACATTGTGTTATCTTTTGCCCAAAGCAATAGTCTGGCCATTTAGGCATCTGGTAATGAATGTTAAGTCCCATCCATAAAATCTCAGTATTGTCACAGACTTTAGTTTTGCATCTGATAAACAAAACCTCTTTGTTGTCAGCAGTTAATCCTGTCCATCTCACATCTCATAAAAACTAAAATAACTCCTGCCTATAAAAGATTTTAACCACATGACTAATGTTTATGTTGTCTTACTGTTTAAACATGGGGATCAGTTTAAACTGGTTCAGGTGTAAACAATCCCAAATTTACTACAGCTTTGTGACTTGTTTCAGACCTGCATTAAAGTGTTACAGTTTGTATTTATTAAAGAGGTTACAGTGGTGATTTAATACCAAACGGGTGTAGAGGTTTTTTTAAGGTCTGCTTCTGATCCATAAATTGTTTTGTTTAAATTCAAGGAGGGGATTATTGAATTGAATCAGGCAATTTGCCAAGTCTTGTGAAACAAAATTTAGCGCCAGAAAAAGCTAAATTTTGGTAAAAATACCTGTAAAAGACACAGGTGTTGTGACATTCTATTTTAAATGCAAAAAGATGTCATCTGAATGACTGCCAGGTCAAATTATTTATTGGAAGCCTTGCAAAGCCTACTTTGAGCACTATATTACACATATTTATGTTTTTATGTTTCACTCGTTTTAATTAAAACTACATACATGTAGAATATGTGTATAAAAGTTCCACAACCATCCAAATTATGTAGTTATTATATTCTACATTCTACTACCTCAATATGGAGAAATAACATTGCTTCAAGATGAGAATGCAGCATACACTGAAACTTATTATCCGCATTAATATGATATCATGGCAGTACTTTCATTCAACATTTACTGTTTATAAATCTAAATATTTGTCCTCTTTTTTTGTTATTTTGCTACCTTTTATTAGTCTTATAACTTTCTTGTAGAAGTAGTACTTATAGCCAGCCTAACCAACTGTCTTTCACTGAAATATTTTTAAATATAACTTATTACCAACCTTCTTACTTGGGCAGGATGATGATAAAGTGATTAGTGCTTCAGCCTCACAGCAAGAGAGTTGAGGAAAGTGAACTTAGAGGCTTGGTGGAGGGAGGTTTGAACAGTGGCCTTTCTGTGTGGAATTTGCAGGTTTTTCCCAAAGCTCTCTCCGGGTACACCAACTTCCTCCCACAAACAAAACATGCATGCTTTGCTTTAGATAAAAACATCTACCAAATTACAATAGAACCTACATTTTCATGGTTTGGAACAGTAAAATATCAAATAAATGCTTTTATTGTTGGTATTGTTGTCTTGATTATTAAAGTTATGTTTGTTGCAGTGAAGTCATTTAAAGTGTTTGGTCATGGTTGAAATAAGCTTGTCTCTGTGTTGGCGACTCAACAAAGTTTTATTAGTTTGTATGATTTGCTACCACATTGTAATTTACCCAATTTACTGACTATGTTTCTCATTGGTAACATGCAACAACAAAAAGAAATGATTAGTTTTCATAAAGTATAGTAAGCTATAGAGAACAGTTATGACCCTATAATTCTTTACTTCCAGATTTACAATCTGATTTAAATCTCACGGTTGGTTATTTGATGCTCTGAGAAATAAAACTCGGACTAACATTTCATTACCTTACATTTATATTCAATCTCTTTACTTAATGTTTTTAACAGTCATCCAATAGAAACAACTAGGCATTCTATATCTTTATATAATTTAAATAATTAATAATATTAATAACACTTTAATAATAAATAATTTAACACCTTTTTCTAAGTGATAATGACAATTCAAAATTAAACTCTCCTTTAAATTCAATTCCTTTATTATGTACATTTTCACTCCACTCCTAGTCATTTCTGCTTGATGTGCGCATACTCGTTACCTTGACCCGTCTGGATGATGCATATATTTTATGTAGTCTTCATCCCCCCGTCTTCGGTACTCTTTATTGCTTCTCCTCCTCGGCTGCTGAAAAAAGTTTGAAAGTCTTTTCATTCAGAATGATTGAAATTGAATTTAATTCTGAATAAAACAACAACAAAAAACATCATTCAACCACCACCATGCTGGATTTGGAAGACTATTGCCCTGTCCTACACATATTATTTTAGGCAATGTAGTTGCTTTATAAACCAGATAAGATTGTAAAAAATAGAGAAAAAAAAACATTAACCAGCTAAAAAGATGACAAATAAAGGAATATCACAGAAAGCAGGTAATGTATTAAATTGACCAAGTTTAAAATCCAGTTTTTGTGAAAGACAGCTGCAATTATTTCTGAAACTCAAAGGGAATAAAAAATAAGAGCAGGATTTCAGCCAGTACTCAGGATTTGATTGTGGGCAGAACCTTACTTAGCTGATGGTTATTGATTTAACACTGGGTAAAGCTGCTTGAAAACACAAAGATTGTCATAGGAGTTGCCTCTGAATATTGGTTTATGATTACTGGTTCAGACATCAAACCAAACAATAATGCAGAAACTGAGCTGCATTAAGTCTGCTAAAATATCACCAAAAATATTTTCAAGGGAATAGCCATGTTATTCAGATCAATCTTTCCAAGCTGTAAAAGCCCATATGTGACAGAGCACCTGTTGATTCAAACCTCCGATGGGTTTACACAACCAGGTGGAGAGAAATGCAGGTAATATTGTGAGTAATTGTTGCCCATCACAGCTCACCATCGAGTAAACTGTAAGTTTGATCTAGGAGAAGTTGCATAACTTAAGAGGAGAGGGTTGAAAGGAAGCGAGGCAAATGATAAGTTGTTAGTGGCTGAATAGTAAAGTCTCATCATTCAGTCAGCAAGGCTAAGAGCAGCTAAGCTACTAATGTGTAAACACAAACTCAGAAACCCAGATATGCCCACCCATTCTCTCTGACACGTCTCACACACACACTTAAAAAACAACAACAAAAAGCACCCACACCAAATGTAAACACACATCAACACAGAGTCGTATACGGTTCCTGCTTGTGTGTATGTGTGGTGACACCTTGGGACATTTATACCAGCAGTAATAGCTTTCAATCAATTATTCAACCATGCAATCAAATGACTGGAGATGCAGTGCTTTTAGTGATGGCAACGGAAATGTTCTCTCTCTTTCTTTCTTTCTCTCTCTCTATCTCTCTCTCCCTTTCTGTGTGTTTAATCTTGTCCCTTTACATTACACGCTGTGCTTTAATGATCATGCATTCATTATGAATAGAATATTTAGAATTTAATCCTTACTTCAAATAAGAATCTGCTTGTTAACATTTTTCTGTCACCTTCATGACTAAAGAATGTTAACGATTAACCCAAATTTTGATCTAACACTGAGTAACATGTTGTAGGTGGTGAGTGAACATTCTCAGCTGCAAAATCCCTGTCAAACATACAGCATTTGCTGGGAAATAAATTACGCATATGTTTGTTTTTTAGTCCTTCTGTCCTGGAAAACTGGGAATTTTAATCATATGTGTCTATGTTTGAATGTTGTGATTTCCTCTCTGCCTCACAATTAGCACTGTGATTCAGAGTGGAGAAAGAGAAAAAGGAAACAAAAGCCTGGTATGCATGGTATGCAAATCCAACTTAAATAGTTTCTTTTCTGTCTTTTTTCTATCATAAAGGTGCTAAAGAGTTGATGCCTCGGTACAGAGGATCAAACATTTTGTTATTCTTTTACTGTGCTGCATCAATACATTCATGATGTTTATCCTACACTGCATCTGAGATATGTTATGCCTCGATCAAAGTGTCCTTCCAATTCATGTAATTGCAGCAAATTAGTGTTTATTTAATGTCTATTAACAGGTCATACAACAGTTGTCTGTGTTCAAAATATTTTATCACATTTTCAGGAACACATTCGGCTAAACTCATAAGTATTGTGCAGTATATTCTGAATTAGCACAGGAAGTAACCATCCAGTAGTAAAGGGCATGATGATGCAACAGAAGACAGTTATCTTCGTAGTATCATCTGAAGTAGAAATAATTGCAACCATGTTTATTTTATGAACAAAGAAATATTATGATAAAAAAATAAATTCTTAAAAATTGCGGCCTATTCTCCACATCCAGCAACGCCTCCGTCTGAAATGCTAAAAACTTCAGGGAGCAACAGGCACATTTAAAACAAACTAAGTTAAATTTAAATGCATTCTGTAGCAGGGATATTGTGTCATCCTTGAAATTTCACATAAAGAAAAAAATTCAATGAAGGCTTAAAGCTACGAAACTTTCTGTGAGAATTTTTTTGTTCATCACTATATTATTTAATGAAGCATAACTTTGTATTTGATCTGTTCTTGATTTTTATTATTTTTTTTTGCAAGTAATATGAAACTAAGTTACTACGGCAACTCATAAAAAGATAAAGCAACCATTTGTATATGGGGACATGAAAACACTGCAGGTGGCTAAATGTTAGGAGATAATCACCACATGTAAAGATCAACAAAATCTTAATGTGCAATCAGCATTTTTTTCCAGCTGTATTGTTTGGAAGCCCAGCACATCATTTCCAGCATAAATTATAGATTTCCAATTTTACAAATCACATGGTGAGAGCATAACTGACTACGTAAGTACGTTTTTTTAACCACAAAAATGATTTTTATATATATATATATATATATATATAGAGAGAGA
>JBAMIG010000018.1:13255927-13266020 GCA_037177335.1 Kiunga ballochi | reverse complement strand
TAGGAGTGAGTCCGTGATGGATTTCAGGTGGGACAGAACCAGGCGCTCAAAAGCTTTCATGACCACAGACGTCAGTGCAACAGGTCTGATGTTGTAGAATAACTATTTTTTCAGAATATATTATGTGCCAGTTGTCAGGAAACTAGTCATAATTATAGTAAATAACCACCAGACTTTTCCAAATGTTTTTCATATAGATGTGGGATGTCAGCTCTATACATATCAGCGTTTTAAAAGGCAAACATTTAAAGATCAAAAATCAATTTTACATTGAACAAAAATATAAAAGCAACACTTTTGTTGATTCTCCCTCTTTTAATAATTAGGACACATTGGAAAATGAGAATCTTTCAAATATTTTATCTGTGCTACTTTTTCTATCTTCCATTGAGTTCAATATAATAATATTTTAGCTTTTTTTGCGTTTGAATTAACAGCCACTGGATCAATGCACCCATAGAAAATTGTAGTGTAGCTGTGATTTTCTGTTGAGAAAGCACATATGGAAAATCCATTCAAGTATTTTGCTTTTTTTATTTGTGGAATCAAACAATGTCTTTAGTGTAAAATTAGTATTAGGTAAAACATTTTTTGGTTGCAATGCTTTTTTGTCTGAATAATAGTCTTAATTTCTATTTAATTTTACTTCTCAGCCAATTTTTTTATGTAATTGCTTTTCCCAGCAGAAAACAATTTAGTAAATGCAGTCCATTTTCATGATCATTTCATTACTGTTTACTGTAGCAGTAATGCTAACGAGGACATGTCCGTGTGGTTTCTGCATGACGGTAATGTGGAAAAGATTATAATGCAATGAAGATGTATTCTGGAGCAGCGTCAAACAAGCCAAGAGAAGCACAGGGAGATAACTGAGCCCAGGAATCATGATAGTATTGAAACATAAAAATAAACAATCAAATGCCAGTTTTATTTATTTACTGTGTAGTCTTAGAGAAATGTATAGATAGAAAACATCTAGATATATTGCTGAAATAAACTGGAAATGGATTTTTGAGCCTTCCATAACTTAATGGGACATCATCCACTATGATAGTTATTGTTTTCTATGTGTTACTGAAAGAAAATTAGAACCATAAGTCCGTCTGAACTTGCTGCATTGCAGACATGTTTTTTTTCACAGGTACCACCAGAGCTATGTATGTCAGTATATACTCTAAGTATTATTTTATTGTTAGTGTGGATGTACTGTACAATCTATGGGGATCAGTCTCTGCATTAAGTGAATTAGCCTGTTGGGGTCTTGTTGAAGAAGTGGAAGATGGACAGACGGACTGGTGTTTTGTCAGCAGTAATGAGAGCATTGCACTAATCTAGAGTTTGTCTTGCAGGAGGTTAACCGAAAGGCAAAACTTGTTTTGATTCACAGGTCTATCTACTGTTCAGTCTTCAACTATGGTTATTTGGGTTGTGGCTTAAAGAATGAGTTCAAGGATACAAGCAGCTGAAATTAGTTTCCGTTGGAGGTTGGGAGGACTCAGCCATAAAGATAAGGAGCCTGAGCATCCAAAGGGAACTTAGAGTTTAGCTGCTTCCACATTGAAATGAAGAGTGACATCGTATAGAGACATATGATTAGGATGCATCTTGGTCTTATTCTGTCGGAAATTGTTCGTGAACCCCTAATTGGGACAAGACCCCAGGAGAGACCAAGGACAAGCTAGAGGTCTTGTATTTCCCTCCTGACCAGGGATTGTCTTGGGGTCCCCCAGGATGAGTATCACTGGGCAGAATGGATGTTGGGGTTTTCTTCCTCTTTGACCCTGGTCTCCACTAAGTAGATAAAGATTGATTGATAGTTGTGTGATTTAGATTTTGAGTCTATGCTTTAGGTTAGACAAATGCAGCAAGTGTTGCAAACTTTATTAAGCTGTTGTGTTCTGAAGACTGATGTTTGACTTCCACATAACTTATTTTTTCTCATGGTGCACAGTAAATCTCATTTTGTGCACAAAGATTTTGGCAATGAGTTTACAAGTTTGTGTCACTGACTGTGCAAATGCTATATAAGTGGGAGACTGACACTGTTGTATATTATTAATAAGACGGTATTATTAACCAGGTGGCATGCTTTTCCAGTTGCTTCCAGTATTGCTTTCACACCTCCTGAAGTTGTGCTGTTGCCACTGATAATTTTGCTCTGTTATAATTGAAACAGTTGGATGGAAGCTGATGCAAATAATTCCCCATTTGAAGCTTAGAATAAACCAAATAAGATCCTTCTATGAACCATCAACACCCTATAATGATAATTTGGGTTGGTTGTCAGCTCGATCCTATGTTGGTCTGGTAATTACTTTGTTAGGAAAAATATTCAACTAATGAAGGCCAAAGAATGAGTTACTAAGGTTGCGCTTTTTTTTTTTATATCTTGTTTGACTTTTGTCAGAATCTCCATTGTGTTCTATGCATCAAATACTCATATTTATTTTAAGTGAGGAAAATAATTCAATCGGACATATCATATTCTCATATTTCTGTATTTGTGTGCATGTGCATGTGTACTGGGTTATATAAAACAACTCACCAGAGATTTGACAAATTACAGTTCATGCTGGTAGAATTACTCAGTTTAAAACACACTTATAGACACTTTGACCCGGGCCCAGTCGCTTTCCTCTTTCTGTACAACAGCTACAATCTGAACTGTCATGTTAATGTGCTATACATACATTGAGACACAATGGTTTTAAAACATGCCATCGGGTGAGTCAATTCCTCACACTTTTATGTAGTACTTTGACTTGTCTTTTATTCAATTCAGTTTTATAAGTATATAATCAATTCATACAAAAGTCTTTCTAGGATACTTTAAAGATGAAATCAGTTCAAAAGTCAATTCATTGTAATTTGCACATTAAATCCACTACATATGTAAACTTTCATTCCATTTCATGTGTATCAAAACTTAATCAAAAGCTGCTATATTTCTGCATTTATTACAAAGTAGAATATAAAACAATCTGACAGAATCTGTGATGTTTCATCCTTTGTCCTGGACAGCAAGTGTCATAATGCAACATTAAATGTAGTCCAGACAGGCAGTTTGAGCATTTTAATGGCAACTGTGAATAACTTAGAAAAAACTAAAATACCACTGTTATATAACCGGGAAAGTTATGATGCAACTTTGGCAGTTGGCTGTTTGGTAGTCACTGTTTCTGTGAGGTTCAGAGTTGCTGTAACAGCATGATCATCATTGTGTATTCCTCTGTGTAATTCTGATTCATTTATGTGCCAAAAAAGGTTTACGTTGACGTGTTTTGTTACCATTGATTATTAAAATCTTTACACAAAGTCATGAAATAGAATGACCAGATTTTCACATCACCAGAACTGATGATAAATAAACCAAAAAGCTGCATATTTATCCTTTTTATGTGTACATTTTAAAATCTCTATTTAGAAAACTGAAACTGTCATACTTGACAGCCACTATTCTGCAGGCTTTAGGTGCTTCCCTTTTCCATCACTCCTAATTCAAATTCAATAGATTTATCAGCTTGGTGTCAGATTCTGCACCCTGACCCATTTATTTGAGTCAGGTGTATTAAAGCAGGGAAACATCTTAAATATGCAGGAAGCTGACCCTTCAGGAGCAAAGTTTAAGATCGATGGTCTACGGTATTATAGTTGTTTAACTTTGCATAGGGTTATGTCTTTGATTGCAAATGATACAGCCTTCAGGTTTTTGCAAGGCATGTTTGAAAGTGCTTTCAGGAAATAATTGGAAGAATAAGGCAAAGTAATGGTGAAAGCTACTGTGTCAATGTTCCAACATCAGAAATATGTCAAATAAATAAACAGAACAATAAAAAGTACAAATTCAAATATTTTCCTGCATCATGGGACAGTGAATTTCTTTGTATGACATTTGACCCAATGACCGATTGCTGACGGTGCATGTATGCTTCTCTGATATACATGGCATATATGCTCGTTTCAAGCATCTTTGTGTGTCCCTGCCTGTCATACTTCATCCATCCATCTATTTATTCATTTTTCATATTGATTTATCCAATTCAGTGTTGCTGGAGCCTATACCAGCAATCAATGGGTAAGAGGCAGGATCTACCCTGGACATGTCACCAGTTCATCACAGGACTTCTTCATACTTCAATGCATCTGTTATGTTGCAATGGTCATGGAGTCAATTTATCTGCCATTTGTCGTCAGTGCTGAGTTCAAACTTCAATTCTGTGTTTTTACTGTGTTCTGTGTCCAGTTGCTTGCTTACAGCACTGCCATATATATGCAGCCACCCAAAACACACACACAACCTTTCTGCAAAAGCTCTCGGCTTGGCTACAGTTTGTCCCTTTGATAATGAGCTTCTTTCTCCTTCTGTCCGTCTTTTCTTATTTACTTTGTTTCTTTCAGTTGTCACATGCCAACCATACTGCTCAACACTGACCCTGACATTGAACCCCTGGAACAGGCAATTGCACATGTGAATGTCACAGGAGGGGGAAAAAGCTGTCCGTCTGCATATACTTAATCTGTGTCAAACATAAATGCAACTTGAGAAGATACATATTTTTCTACACTTAATTTGTTTTATGCCTCACTCTTTTTCTTTCCTTTTCCATTTCTTTCTCACACACATAAACACACACACACACACACACACCAGCTTCTCCTAGTCTCATTATTATCTTGCTAATGGTTCCCTGTGGATGTAGAACTGGGCGGATCCGGGCAACTGGAGACACACAAAACATTCCATGCTTATACATGCTGCCAAACTGGCTCACCTATATTGTAACACATGCCTGTGTGTGTGTTTGTTACAAATAAGGTAAATCCAGAATCACAAGTGCTCAGATGTGCAAAACATATTTAACATGTTCAATTATTACTGTTTTAAATCTCAACATCAAAGCACATTGAAACACACTCAAAAGAATGCATTTTGACCAGTTAATCCATCTCTGTGGAGTCACTGTGGTGATTTAATTCTCTAAAATGTTCCTCTGAGCAATTTGGTTGCTGAAATAATGATATATATGCTGCCAAACTGTCTAAACTTTGTTGGCATAGTTTTCTCTTGATATCCCAAACTGAAGTTATTAGTGTCCCACTGCAGATTTAGTAGAATTCCAACATTTTTAGAGTAAATACAAACATGTCTGCAAAGATTAAGTGATATTTTTCCAGTGTTGTGCTCAGCAATGTTTTCAGAATGAACCTCTTAAAATGATTGGAAATATTCCCATCAAACTAATAGAGTAAGTGTTTTTTCTTTTTCTTTTTTTATATTTACGTTCTACAAACCTGCATCTTATGGATTTAATTAGTTATGTCTGGTAAAAACTAACTGGAAACATAGAAGCTATAGCTTTTGTCAGAGTTTCTGTTTTCAGAAAACCTCAGAAAAAGTAAAACTAGAACTCCCACCTGAAAAAATACTGTCCCCTTTGGGATACACTCATGTTTGCAAATGTATTTATAACATAATAGCATTGTTTTTTTTATATTTAAAACACTGTTCACAGTAAGGAAACTCTGCACCTCTTCTCTCTCTGTCTCTCTCGCTCTCTGTCTTAGATCAGTGTACCGGTCTTTTACTGACACTTGAAGTCACTCTTATCGCTCCTCTGCAGACCTACCTCCCCTCTCCACTTCCCTCTTCCTTCGTTTACCTTCCTGTCCTTTCTTCATTTTTTTCCTCTTCTCTTCTGTCGCGGATGCTGATGATGGGAGCTTACCTAAACCTTGGTTGTCTGTGTCATACGAGGTTGCTCTTGTATTTGCAAACACTAAACAAGGCTATTATTTCTATTTATAAGGCTGCACTCCTTCTGGGTACTTCTTCCTCTAAGTTTGTGTCTTTTGACTTCCTTCAGTAGTCCCTTTCCCATTTGTTATGTCTATTTGCAATAGAATTCATGAGTTTTCTAATCTGGTCTAAACTGAAATAGTTTATCTTGGACTGGAAGCACAAGATGTTTTAACTATTGTTTTTTTTAAAGCTTTATGTACAGTTTATCAAGAAATTTGCAGATTTCTACACAGTAAATTCCCTAATTTTATCTAATTTTTATTTATCCAACTAAAATTTAATCCAATATTGAATTATTAAAGGGTATTATTCTGTTGCATAGCTAAACTAACATACTCAAAAATTAGATCACCAAGTTGGGATCACTAGAAGAAACCTGCAGCCTCAACACAGCCTGTGGTACCAAAGAGATTCCACTAAGAAACTCCTAATTTATTAATGACATCCACTGACTTATTCATCAAGATGCAAATTCTAGTTCTTGAAAGCATCTGATTTACAAACGTACATTAAATCAGCATGTGGATGTGTGAACCGCTGATGGTTGTTTATTTTACCCATTAAGGTTTTAGTGTTCCTCCGCCTATGTTTCAAAAGTATTTTTGATCTTGCTAGGATAACCCACGGATACCGGGGCAAGATGACCTCATGGGTCTCCTGCTTTTAAGCCAGGAGTTTTAGGTCCTGTTACCTACAGCCCTGTGAAGTTTTAATGCTAATTGAGGCAAAGGATGAGACTGCAATGGTGGGTAGATTGAGGGATTCTTTCCATGATTGATTGTAACCCAAGTGTACATGAATGAGCAGTGTAGCATTAATATGTTACAAGAATACACTCCAAAATCCAAATCCATAGATGTGTTGCATCTAGAAGCTCTGGAAAGCATTTACCCCTAATTGTTTTACTTACCAATACATGAGCAGAAAATTACATTTCCCAAATCTTATTCAGATTTAACAATAAAATACAGAATATTCAGAGAAAATGTGCTTTAAATTTTAAAGCATTTTGGGATGTAGCTACTACTAATAACACATTTCAAATCTAAGTTACCTCAGAAGAAGGGTCATACTTATGTTTGCTTGAATTTTAATTGATTGTTCTTTCCTAATTATTCATGTAAACACGTTACTTTTATTTGACAGTAAAATGCTTATTGCTGGTTTCAAATGTGTGTTTTATTTACAACACACACTTTATTTAGAAAAGATTTTCTTTAGTCACTGGAGGCTTTCTAAGGTGTATCTCAGTTAACTGCTGTTTTATTGGTGTAAAATATGCGAGTTATGATTGCTTCTTTCCCTTGTTATTCTGCTGACGCTACAAAATATCCTGGACACCAGACTCTTATACATGTAAACACAGCCTTACTACACAGCACACAGAGAAAAGAGGGAGAAAAAACCCTTTGTTAGACTCTAATATGCATGAGCACATATGCAGACATCCTGGATGCACACAGTGTCATGGCACGCTGCAGTGAGCATGGTCACATTTAACCACTAAGCATTTCAGGATGTGCACATTCTATGGTTGTATGCTTGTACCTGAAGTATTTTATTAGCTAATAGTATAATGGTATAATATAATATCTTTCTATCCCCGAACCTCCTTTGTGATATTAACTTCTGTCCTTTTTCTCAGATTGTTTTTAATCTCTGATAATGAGCCATAACTTTTTTCATATTTCATATATCATATTTAAGTAAAGTCAAAAGAAAAGCCAGATTGTAGACTTGAGTAACGGCATTATCAGCACCCAAAATGTAAAATAACTGATGTAATGACTATCTAATATGTCTAGTGACTATTAAAAAAAAAGCATTTATGAAAAGGCCAAAGACTAACTCTCTGTAGAAAACAAACAATAGTTTCTAGGTAAAGACATTATAGAGGCAGAAAAAAAGCCCTCTTTCAATGAAGATGATTAGCTTTTCACTTAGTTTTATCTATAGTCACTGCTTTATTCCGTTAACATACAAATCACTTAGTTTTGTTCTTGAAAAGCCCTGTTTTTTATTAGGAAGAACATTTTTCACATGAATAACCTTTTGTCAAAAAGCTGCATTATGAAAGGATATCTGCCCTCTTAAGAAAATGTCAGCTAAGGAGAGTTTGAATAAAAGATTCACCTCAATACCTTTAGGTTTGGGAAACTGCCATATTTAAATCTTTAATTCTCAGTCAGTGCAATAATCTGCACACGCATACCAAGCTCAACATAATCTGGACCCTATATATAATGTATTGGAATGATCAAGAAGCTGGCTATGCGACGGCACCATGTTTTACTTCTTTTCATGCATTTTACCCAGTTAAGTTTAGCCAGAGTGCTTACTCTCTTCAACTGTACTATTCATGTAGTATATCTCAATTTATTCAATGGGGCTCTCATAACGCACTTGACCACAAGAGTATTACATCCTTTATTCACTCTACTGCTGCAGCTGCACAGCTGAGTATAATTGTTCAACATGCACTGCTATTATAACCATTATTCCCTCTTTGGGCTTTTTCAAATCTCATGAATCCAGATTCATATTATAATCATGCTGTTTTAATCAGATAATGGTATTTTTTTAAGAAATACATTTTTTCTGTTATTTTAAACAAAGAAATATCTAGCTCTAGAAATAGTAGCTCATTAATTAGAGTGGTTGTTCTTCACCTTGCTAGAGGTACAGAAACCCACCAATTTAAAATGTGCAATTACTGAACCTATATTTACTAAAGAATAAAATTATTTTGCTCTTTAGTTTTGCTGGTGCCAGACTAGAATTGCTCAACTTTACCTTGCAAATTATGTGGTTAGGATGATAATGTCTTCACGTTATTACGGTATTATACATGTGAATCCATGTACATATTTGTCCAACAGCTTTCACTTTGGGCTTAAAATAGTATTAGAATTTAAATATTAGGAAATAAATGTCATGTTGTCAGATTACAACATAACAAGGGAGTTAAAAGGAAACAAAAAAAGAAATTAGTATTTTTATGATATGGCTACAATTCTATATCTGTTCTGTTTTCATTTAATAGAAGTATTTTACAAAGGTAATATTTCTTCATTAACATAAACTTGTAAACATTTTAGTTTCAGTATTTACGGTTTTACAAGTGAAACCTAGCCTTTAAAAAGTTTCTTAAATGTTAAGTCTTTTAAACGGGCTCCAGTGTTGTAGTTAGCTGTGAATTATACCAATATAAATACTATAATAGAAGAGATTCTGTGACTTTATAAGACTTTTTTTTTTAAATATTTTTGCTGATGCAACTAGTCATTGCAGAGAAGAATGATTTCATTTTAGTCGCAGCCCAGCAGCTGTTTTCTCCAAGGAATTAAAATGGAGAAACCTTTTTTGTATCCAATGGATGCAAAAGCATTTATTATATGTAGAGAAGTCCTGCTTTACAAAGTACTTTGGCTGCCAAAGACGAGCCACAATTTTGGATATATATATATATATATATATATATATATATATATATATATACACACACACACACACACACACCGTGGTGGTATTGCTGGGTGAGAGAATGATAAGCAGGGAAATCAGCATGATGGATTTAGTACAGAAAACGTCACTATGGGAACAGAACCAACTCAGCTACTCAACATGTGGTATGTTGTTCTGGATTCAACATGTTCTGGATTTGCTGACCCGACTCCTTCCTTATTTTCTTTCCCCGTCACCCCTTTCTCTCTTTCTTTCTCTCTCTCTATCTCGCTCTGTCTCTCTCTCTTTCTCTCTCTGTTTTTTCTTGATACTTTGACAGGTTAATGCTCAGTCAGAATGTCTGGTTTATGCACACATACACATGCACCAACACACAGCCTGAAGAGGCATGTAACAAGGGATTTCAAGGGGGCAGCGGGGTAGACAGTTTAATCTGAGAGAGAAGAAGGGATGGTGAGAAAGCATGAGTGAAACAGAGATACAGAGAGATAAAGTGAGCTGAGTAGAGACAAGGGGGGAAAGGTTATGGCCAGGACATGTCTGTGGGAAACAGAATGGAGGTAAAGAATGGGGAAAGCTTTATTACTCCTTCCCTCTGGAGAGAATGTCTGAGTGAGAGGACGTAACTTGTGGAGATTCAGTGCACAACTTTGCCATTGCAGACATTTTTTGTTTTAGAGGAGTAGTACAAATCAGCAGCGATGGTACTACCAGTTATTTTGCTGTCATGGCATTTCTTTTACACCATAATGTATAATGTGATTATAGTTACATATATATATCTCTCACTCACACACACACACACACACACACACACACACAAACATA
>JBAMIG010000018.1:13233833-13245551 GCA_037177335.1 Kiunga ballochi | reverse complement strand
TAGACATGTATATATGTGTATATATGTATATATATATATATATATACATGTGGATATATATACATGTATATATGTGTGTGTATATATATATGTATATATATATATATATATACACTGTCTCTCATTCTGCTTCTCATGGTCAATCTGATACGACTTACTTGCACTTGTTTTTGCACAGTTTTACACAACTCCCCTAGTTTGTTCAGCTCAGCTGTTGAAAGATTGCTGCTTGAAGATGCATTCTGTAGACCATCTTTGGAGAAGGAGCAGTGTTGTTCGAAACATCTGCTTGCCAACACAACAGGTGGTATTTCAGACACAGTCTTGTCAGTATCATCTTTCAGAACTTTAAAGCTAAAAGGTCTGTGTTGAAGTTTCGTTCTGTGGTATTTTAGTATCACTTCCTGAAAAGTACATGTGTTAGCTTTAATTGTGATTAAATAATACCACAGTTAACACAGATCTTTAAAGCCCTGATTTAGATATATAAAGTCATTTAAAAACTCAGTTAAGCATGTTATTCTCATTGAGAGGCCTTAAGTAGTTTCTGTCTCTTCTTTTTTAGTGAATTGAGGAGTAACCTACCCTTGAGGAGGAGTGTAATATCCAAATTTGCTGATGTGAAAAATGAAACGCAATAAAAAATACTTTGACCAAGGACAAGGTGAAAAACAAGAAATACAACTGCTATTAAAACAGAGCAACTCTTTGGATTTCTTTACCTAAAATTCTCAAATTTTAGAATAGCTCAAAAGTTAAAACCTTTAAACTAACCTAGACCTTGATTTAAGACTTCATACCAATGATATCGTTCACTCATTTATTCAAAAGATTATTTCTTGTGATCACAATCACATGTTTTGTTTCAACTTAAATGAAGAAAGCATTGACACAATGTCATGTCACTTTTATCTGCTCAAGAAGTTTGGTTTATTGGAAAAGTTGTTAATGCAAATCAAACCAATGTTTATGCAAGAAGAGAACGGTAGCACAAATTTTAGATGAAATATTGCACTTGCAGTATTGAATTTGACTATGGTGCAACTGTGCAGTTATGTTTCACAATGTTCCGTTGCACTGGTTCCACAAGCGTCCCAGGCCTAGCGGGCTATCAGGTGTCAGTGCAACTTAGATATTTAATTTTTAACAATTATCCAAAGTGTCCATAAGTTATTTTTTTTACCTGTAAACTTTAATTAACTGATAAAGTTAAGAATTGACATGATGCTCTGTAAGTCCAGCCTGCATGTGGCATTTTAAGATAATTTCTATTCTGCCAATCTTTAGAATGAGTTGAAATTAATTTACATGTCTGCATCTCCCTTCATATCCCTTAAATATTTGATCTGGACATCATCTATAGGACTATATCCAAAAGCTAAGTTGAATTCTGTTCACACAGCCACAGATTCCATTAGTTTAGCAGATTTAATGGCACTGGTTGTAAGGTCTGGCTCTTGTGCATCCAGAACCATGTAATGCATCCTGGCATGACTTTATGCTGAATGTGACATTGAGACCACAAGTGAAATCACATCTCTGTGCAGCAAGGCCTTGTGGCACACCCAGCTGTACATGTAATCTGATAAATGTCCACCAAATCGTTTCTAGTTCAAAAGGGGATTCATTCAGAATAAAAGGGCCACATGTTTAACATTCTTCCTTATTGTCTGTATTTTCATTGATGGCAGGTAAACTATGAAAAGTATAGAAGGAATGATGAGGAAGAAAGGGGAGCAGCAATATATATCCTGCTTTACAGTATATGGGGGGTAAGAGATTGATGGATGGGTGGATGGATGTAGATAAGGAAGGAGAATGGATGGATGGATTCTCCTGAAGACAGAGGAGAGAAGAGGATGATGTAGATGGCCCATAATCCTTTGAGGCTGACAGCACATTGGGTCTACTGTGATTGAAGTGTGTGTGTATGTGTATTTCTGTGAATCTGATGGTGATAGTGATCTGCCTATCAAAAGGATGCAGGAAGGGGAATGGAATTATGGGACATAAAGAAGGAAAAAGGGGAGAGAAACAGAGTGCAAAGCAGAGGAGAGAAAGAGATGGGGCCAGAAAAGCTATTAAACATAAAATCAATCAGTAGGAGGAGACAGAGGGAGTAAGGGATGTAGAGTGAAATGCAGAGAAAGTAAGATCTTAAAGAAAGACACAGCAAGACAGAGAAGGATAAAGAAGGAATCCTCAGATGACTGTGATATTGATGACAGCACAGTGGGGAAAAAGGGATGAATGGATGGGAGAGAGGGAGGCATGATAAGGAGGCTAAGAACGGGTGATCAAAGCACCCCAGGCCATGAGAGAGAAGGAGTGAGGGAAAGTGAGTAGGGGAGAGAGAAGAAGAGGGGGGTTGATGAGGAAAGGAGACTGCTAGGGTGTAAAGACAGGATGAATGAACAACGGAGTAGGAAGAATGATGGAAGTAAAGGAAATTAATGAGAAATGGGTGAAGAAGGAAATGGGTTGTTTTACCATAAAAATCATCTAGATTCAGCAAATTAAAGTGAAGGAGTGTATAGTAGGAAGTAAAAAAGTTGGTGTTACAATAACAAGCAGAGAGAGAGCAAAGGATTAGAAGTCAAAGGAAAAGAGCAACACTAAGTCACTGATGTGAAAAGAGATGAAGGCAACATGGTCCTTTCTACATCCCTTCCCCCTTTCTTTCCTCAGATACTGGAGCACCTTGTATTAAACACACTCCTCCTCCTTGTCTGGGCTAGTTCACTATGACATAAACTCAGTCTCATTGTTATATGAGATAAAAAAAAATGTAAAAGGACATTATTCAAGCCAGAAGCATTATTTACCTGTGGATTCAATCATACTCTGGTTAATAAAATAATCAAACCAGAACCCTCTTTAAATCTCTTGCGCGCAAGTCATATGGCTAAGGATGAGGAAAAGAAAAACGTTTGAAGTGACCATAAAACAATTTGTAAAGAAATGCCACATCAGCAAGTGTAATAATTAAAAGCTTTTTTTATTATTATTATAAAGCAAGACTGTGGGAAAAACACAGCTTTGTAACCTGGTTACTTGTAAAACTATATCTATGGCCTGCATTTTTACCTGAATTTTCTGTCCAACAAGGAATCAGTTTAACTAGGACGACCGTGCACAATAAGTCAGTGATGATGATAATAATAAATGTGTTTAATTCCAAATGTTTCTGTCAGGGAAGGATGTTACATACATAGAGAGGGGAAAACATCTCTCATTGTGTTGCATGTTTGTGAGTAATGCTGTCAGAACCTATTTTAAAAAGATTAAGGTAACTTTTATTCTACTATTTATATCCAGTAGATTCATTTGTCATTTGTGTTATGACTAAATCTGCTGTGTTACATTACATTTACAATGCTGTGGAAGAGCTATTTGGGAAAGATGGCAAAGGTCGTGTTCATTTTGACAACATGTTTGATAAGGAGCTTCGTAAAATTCATGTTAAAGTAAAGACTATTAACATCATGTGATCTTTTAAGATGGTCATGCATGTACACGAGATGGATTAATAATCATGAGTAACAAAATACCACTGGCTTCAAAGATAAAAATTTATCTGAGTTTCATAAGAATGAAAATTGTTGAACTTTTAAACATCAAGTAGTTTATTTTATTATAAATAAATTAACCTGATCTAATTACAAAACGTGTAAAGACTTCCGTACGTTCATTTAATGTAAAAACTGCATTTTACAAAACAGACTGAAAAATGGCTAAACTCTCCACTTCCTGTTTAAACAGATACATTTTATGTAACGATGTAAAATCAGTATGTTGAACCGGGAGCACGCCATCATGTAGCCACATGACATGCTGTTGATTTAAACACTTTTTGGGTTGATTTTTTCCCCTGTTATAAATAGTTACAAAAAAACTTGTCCCACTTTACTTATCCATGTTCCTTCCCACTCATTTAGAAGGATTTAGTATTTTTCTGTATTTTTACACAACCTGCCGTAGGACTGAAAAGCATAAAGTTATATTGGTTTATATGTTGAAACATATATGGAGTTAGTTATGATAATGTACTTTGTATTTTTATTTATAATCTTGGTTTGAATTATTATTCATATTGGGATTGTACATTTTCACAATTTTCAGTCTGAATTGCATTATATTATAATTTAGACACCCGGAAAAAAACCCACCTTTTACATGTTTTGTCACGTGACGCTAGACTGTAGTTATGTGCAAGCACATTAACTTAGTTTTGCTGCACAGGCATATCTCTAATTACGCAGATTTAACAGAATCCTAATTGGATTAAAGGAATTTAGCTAAAACCTGATTAGATTATTAGATTTGTATGAAATAGAATTCCTGTTCAGATTGTGTAGATTAGAAAAAGGACATTAATATTTAAGATAAATAGCTGCATATCTTAATACATGTCTAGATTTAAAGATATTTTAACTTAAGTACCTTTTAATCTCACATTGTTTAAGAGAAAGAAAAGGAAATGATTTGCTTGAAAACAATACATAGTACATACCATGATATTCAACACTTAAAATAGATATGTCATATTGATTGATGGACCAGAAGCCAGATTAACTCAAAAATAGCAACTGTAACATTGAAAAGCTGTCTACTTGCCATGTCTGTTGCACACACACTTAGCAGAAGGTAATCAGAGCTGGCGATAGGTATCACACCCTCCCTCTGTGAACATGCAACAAATGTCTCTTTTTATTAGAGCAGCTGCTCCTGAAGTGGTCTCTGCATAGCCCTGCCATCACACAATGACGCACAACAGAATTGGTGAGGATCCTAATTGCATCATGTGTCAGTTAAAATTATCACACAAAATGGCTTTCAGATTTCCTCCAGTTGTTTCATGTCAGGGTCATCTACACAATTCCATGCAGAAACAACCCATTACATTACAAAGCACTGTAGTGACATTGCATTTACATTTCACTCAGAAAATCCCAATGATGGCTGGACAACTTTTAGATTGTCACAACAAGAGGTGAAAGTTTTGTTAAAAAATAGTTCCACTAAGTTAGCAAGCAGAACTGGACCAGAACTGCAAGCTCATGAATTGACTGTTGGCATTGCTTTTGTTCTTTATTAATAAAAAAAAAATTACTGTGGGAAAAAAAAGTATTTTCAATGTTAAAAGGACCCTACTATCTGCACTATTGCACAGTATGAACAATCTATACATGCTGAGAATGTTACATTGAGGATATTAAAAGCATAGCACTTCAATAATGATCACATGTAACCGATGCGTTCAATAGCAGAAAATCAAATCAACAATAAAGACTGAGTCAAGTTGAGTTAAGAACTAGAGCGATTTGAATAGATACCACAGTAACGATAACACTACTCTGACATGCTTTCAAATAGTTGCTACTGTATTAGACTACTTCATGACTAACGCTATTTACCTGTCACCTGTACACTGTAAAGATTTATAGTGGGCGGTTCTGAAAGTTATTGTGTGTGATGTACTAAACGGCTTAATACTTAAATGTTCAGTTCTAGTGAAAATCTCCAACGATGGGGATGTATAAAGCATGAGGACACAGTTATTAAAAGTCAAAGGTTGTGTTTTTTAGATATGTGAATGTTTTTCTCATATTATATTTAAATAGGCAGTTTTTGGTGTGGGTGCATCTCTGACTCTTACCAATTTGTGAGTTTGTTAGAGACATTTTTTCTGTCATGTCTATTCATAATTAACCTTGACAGGACAAAATGTCTTTTTTTTTTTAATACGATCATTTTTATATGGTGCACTAAGATGTCTTTTATTTCACAACCTAATTTCCTTCACTTTACTAAAAGCTGCACAATAGTTCACCATGAGGGATTTCCACCTGTCTATCAGCTGTCACCAGCACATGAACAAGCTAGATGCCTGAAAATGGGCTGTGCATGTATGTGTGTGTGTGTGTATCTGTGTGGAGGTGCAGGCTCACGTCCGCCAGTGCTTACGGATGTCCTGCCGTTGTCATGATAAACCTGTGACAGCTGCCATCCTGCAAGCAGCGCTGTCTCTCATGGTGTGGATGCAAACTCCGACTCGCACACAAACACACACATTGCAATGCTTCATTGCTTTCCTGCAAATGCGATGGGGTCTCAGCAGGTTTTGGTTTGAGGTGTTGGGTCATTTACACAAATCTCCTTGACTGTCTACCACTGGAGTGACTGAATGTCTGGAGAAGTGAGCGTCTGCCTGTCTCCGTCTGTCTGCCTTTCTGCCTGTCTTGGCGACTGGTTTCTTAACCTTTATATAAAACTTTTTAGATGAATGCTTTTTTTCAGTTTATGAATAACAAATCTCAGCACTTGTCAGTACATCAGCAACTACAGTTTGGGATGATGCACAATACTTTTTATTTATTTTATTTTTTTCAGTCTTGCCAGCAGCGTTTTGAGACAAAAACAACAAAATTTGTATAGTTCTTAAAGACACACAGCGTAAGGTTTAATCCTTGAAATGTTTGATTTTTAACGTGTTTATAGTTCTGTGACATTTAGCATGTATATTGCTGGAGTATTTGCTGCCCAGCAGCATCCTGAGGATGAGAAACTCCACTTCAGAGCTTTTCCTCTGTGGAAGTGATTGCAGTTGAGGCTTGCTTTACACGCCTCATCAAATGTTAGCAACAGATATCAAAACACTGGTTTGTTTTGAACACACCCATTTTTATTCAAAGAAACATAAGGAAAAAAAATTATCATTGCAAAAGAGGGAAAGACAGAAAGTTTAACAATATTGGATTAGATTTATTTTGTGCTTCATTGCTGATGGCGCTTAAAGCACTTAGGTTGTATTCATTATTCAGCCACTTCTCATTCATACTGGGAGATGATAAGCTACATGTGTAGCCACGGCTGCCCTGGGGCAATCTGGTGGAAACATGGCAGCCAATGCACACCAACAGCTTCTTTAACCACCACTGAAGCACTCATATACAAGCAATCCCGACACTGGAGGCAAGAATTTTGAAGTTTCTTGCCCAAGAACACAACAACGGATTATTAGGGAAGTGGGTTTTAAACTGCTCTACCACTTACTGCTGAGAAAAGAACAGGGAGAGCGATAAGACAAGACTGTCTTTTACTGAGAAGTTTGCATAAAAGCGATGTATGATGAAGAAGTCCTAAAGAGGGACGGTGTCACGGAGGAAATGTGTAAAAGATCTGTAGTGTGTCTTCAGCTCCAGTTGCTGATCTATTGAAAAGGGTTCTGTCTGCCTTCAAATGAATCTGAGAACACTTTGCTTCATTTTCTGATTCCCGCTTGCTGTCTGGTACAATGTGTACCATTCCTACCTATTTCAGTGTAATTCATTTTTTCAGCTCTGGTTTTGTTTGTCTCTGTTCCTGCCTTTAACACCCCCCCTCCCCATATGTTATGTTATGCAATATATATATATGTTGCTGTTTATATTCTGTGTCTATTAGCCATCATCTGTTGCTAGATGTGAGTCTTGGACCAGAGTAATTCTCTTGACCCATTTTATGGGAGGAGTTTTGCTTGGTCCCTTATCTCTGTCATCTGTACATGCGCCATCCCCTTCCCCCCCATGCCCAAGACAGCATTGCCTGGAGAAGACCAAAGCATGTGCATGTACACCTGACAGCTCTTGTCTACGCTCTTATAAAGAATGTCTTTTTTCAGCTTATCAGTGAGTGCAGTTAAAGGATGACGTGTCTTCTTGAAACACTGATGATGTCAACATGTAAGGGGTTGTAGAATAATACAAATCATGTGTCATTCTAAATTGCACTTACTGGTAAGTAAGAAATTATTTTCTGTTATAAGAGTGTGCAACATAAAGTACTGCCTTTTGATGTATAATTATAAATTATACAGGTATAATTCATATCAAATTTACAGTTGGACTCTTGGAAAAAAAAGGTTCAACATTGTATCTTTTGTCACTGGGACCATGGTCTGGCTTTTCTAAACCAAAGGATGTAAATACAGGCATTGTTTGTCAGTATTTTTTAGGTACAGCTCATTCAAAAAGTTTGACAATAAATTCTGAAAAATTGACGTTATTTACCTTCTGAAATGACCTGCCAAACAGCCCGTGCCGCAGTGACACTTCAAGGTCCAATGTAGTATGTTTTTTCTCAGTGAGTGTATCTGTATAAATTATATGTGTATAATTTATGCCGCGTACACAGCGCAATCCATGTGTCTTTATCTGTTAAATAGTAATCAGTACCACTATTATTTACATGATGCTATCAATCAGATGTGATTGGCAGTTGCAGAAAATTAGGCAAATCTAACATCACATCTTATCAACAATCTCAGAGGAATATGAGGTTTAACTGATTGACTCAAAACAAATAATTGGAAGAATAAGAAAATAAACCATCAAATCTAAAGTTCCTAGGTGGTGATTGGAGGAGACCAGAGCGGAGCTCTCTGATTGAATATACAGAAAATGGACCATATTATTGGAGGAGAGGACAGCAGCTCTGACTGTGACAGAAACTGTACTTAACCCCTAATTCCATTTTTGCAAACAGAACTGAGTTGCTCTACAAGATGCACCTTCTTAAACGTAGAGAACTGACAGTCTATAAATGAGGACTGTTCAGATGTGCCCTCTACTTTTAATCTTCCATATTTAATACATATCTAAAGTGTGATGTGAGAGCTCCATATTTTCATAATATGGTTTGCTAATATGACCCGACAGTTTGTCATGAAAAAGTCACTCATTTCTAACATTCAAGCCACAAAATAACATTCAGATTTAAAAGATTAAAAAAATACTAAAATTGAGCTAACTGAGAAAAATCACCTCCTAGAGGGAGAGAGTTGGGGAGTTGGGCTGGCTGACTTGTAATCTACTAGAGTGGTTGATAAATGATCCGAGGTACATTGAGAATTAGATCTTGAAAGCTAATTTGGTAAATCACCTGAATCTGTTCAGTCATTTGGTAATTGACTTACTCAATCTGCAATGGCAGAACAAATAACACAATTTATCTCAAAAACAAGTCATTAAAATTTGAAAAAGTCCGCCCCTCTGTCCCTCCTCCTCTCCCTAACCCAGGTTTTCTATTTGTCACTCTGATTTGATTGACAGCTGAGGACACATGTGGGGGCACTGTGAGGGGCGGCAGTGGGGTGGTGACCAGTCCCGGTTACCCCGGCAACTATGGTAACCAAGCCGACTGTACTTGGATCCTATTGGCCGAACCTGGCGACACCATCTCTGTCATCTTTACAGACTTCCAGACCGAGGAAAAATATGACTACCTGGAAGTGGAGGGCTCTGAACCACCAACCATTTGGTGAGTTACTTTCTTCATTCATTCACACATGTCTGTATGCTCACTTTATAGAGTTACTAGGAGCAGTAGTAAGACAGTCTGATGATTTGTAACAAATGTATTCAGAACATTTGCAGAGTGTAGATGAGTCACAGTTTTAAATTGAAAAACTAGCCAGAATTTGTTGACATGAAAGTGATTTACAATGAGCCCCATGGGGATAACAGAAACTATGCACATTTGCTTCACCACAACATCCTAAAATATGGGATTAACCATGCCTTTTATGCTAATCCATCACTTTCTGCAGTGATCGCTCACTGCAAGCAAGCTAATTTTATGTTGGGAAATAAGAGTAGAGACTTGAATGCAACAATAATCAGTAGGTTAGGCAGGAAAACAAAGATGTAACTCAGGTAGTGTGGTATTTTTTAAATAAGTGATGATTCACTGGCTTTGGTCCACACTGTTTTCTAAAAAGCTTTATTAACATTTTTTGTATGGACATTTTTTGATCTGGTGTGCTAGTGTAACTGCTAATTCTATAATATTGTTTAATTTAACTAAGAGGGCAAAACTTTCCTGATTAAACTTAATTAAACTGGAAAGAAAACAACTTTTTTTGACAAATAATGGACTTTGAGAAAAATGACCTAATAAAAGAATTCTGTACAAATATAATGCACGAGATTAATGTTCACATGTGTAGTCTATGAATGAGGACTCATTTGAAAAGACGTTAGCTTCACATGCAGTCTACCTCCAGGTGTCTCATATATCACAGGAGGAATTAACTGATCTTTGTTAGTTAGACTTTTTACTGCCCTCCATGTGTTTGAGATGGTTCACTCATATCAGCATTTCATGGCTCTGGCTGCTCATCGATTGTTGGTAAATTAGGGTATTGATCAGTCATTGCTGTTGCTGTAACCAATTTAAATCTAATCATGGTTAGGGATATTAGTGTGTGCATGTCTATTGATTTGGAAGCAGTAATGGTAACGGCTTGAGTGCACCTACACAGGTGCAGACCATCATGCTCCTCTGTGGTTGCCAGTATGTATGTTTGTGTTTGTATGTGGGTACTTGCAGTCACCATAGATCAGCCAGGCGTTACCTAGGGCACAAAAGCACAATACTGGCACTTTAATGGGAAAGTACTAATATTATGGTTTCAGCTCTTAAAATATGACTTGGGCAAATTGCCTCACAGCTTAATTACCTAAGTAATATTTAAAGGCTTTAATAGACGATTATGCAGCCAAGCATCAATATTAAAAAGGTACAATTAGAGATTAAATAAATACTGACAGATAATATCATTTAGGCAACATATGACTTAGGCAATTATACTATGAGGCCTACAATATAGTAGATGTTTTTTCTTTTTTTTAACTTGATGTCTTTTTACATTTTTTCGTGTAAGTGAGCTTATACCTAACTGTGCATGTTTGTAGCTTTTTTATGTTATGTAATGGACTGTATATGTGCCCTCTAGTTTTATATACACCTATGTCTTTGTTCTGAAGACTCTTGAAAAGCTTCAGATTCAGTAATGATAAGTAAACAAATGATTAAGTAAACAGCAGTGTTTCAAAGCCCCTCCAACTTTAATTTATGTGCAAATAAACTAATTAATTGACTAATCGGTTGAAAAGTAGTAGTGGACACTTTAGATGTTTATGTGTGTCTGTATTTACACAACCCCCACTTAGCCCTGTCAATATTATTATTAATCTACTTTATTTTGTTTACTGATTTTGGTTTGGTTACTATTAAATTGAAAAGTTATCAGCAAGAACATGGGACAGATTATTGGGCAGTTTTTAATCCACATTGTAAATTGCTACATTAATATTATCTTCTCCGAGCCATCTGCTCTGCTGTGCCACAAACACACAGTGAAATGAAAGAAATGTGACACAATATCATTTTAAACATCACTAAAACAACCAGACTCTTTTAAAATGTACACATTTGATCTTTTTGTTTATGCATTAGCTGCATAAATATGAATCCAAACTGTCTGAATGTCCTTCAACACCTACTGTTAATGTAAAAACTTCCATTTACAAAATAGCCAAAGCTAATAACCAAAATGTTAATTTACAAAGACGGTCTGTTCGAGTACACTAATGGCTAATACTCTGTGAGTTTGGATGAATATGTGTTTATCAGTTGCTGCGGGGCTGCAGTCTCATCCAACAACACACTAATGTAGTTTTAGCCAGTTTTCACACACAAAGCCTAAGGACACACTTTCACTCAATACACACTTTCACAAATATTGCATACTCACAGCTGGTGTCTCATTAGTATGTAGAAAGATGTGTTTAGGCCAATGAGACATGTATATCCCTGTCAGCTAAAAGTCTTTAACCCTATCCGAACACTACTCTCAAGTAACCATACACACGCAAAATAAAATGCTCGTTATTA
>JBAMIG010000018.1:13165450-13176941 GCA_037177335.1 Kiunga ballochi | reverse complement strand
TATATACTTCCATTTTCTACCTCTTATTCCCTGAACGGGGGCATGAGGGAGCTGGAGCCAATTCCAGCTGTCATCGGGCGAGAGGCGGGGTACACCCCTTACATGTCGCCAGTCCATCACAGGGCCTCTCTCTCTCTCTCTCTCTCTCTCTCTCTCTCTTTCTCTCTTTATTTTATAGCGTCTTTGATTTGATCCCTGTGGTCCTTCAGCAGCCCTCCATCAGCACAGGCTCATCTTTTTGGGAGAATTTAAGTGCTGCCACAGTGTCAGTGTGGGGATGTTATAACACCACTACTCCTTTCTATAATTTAAAGACAACAGCTGCCATTTGGATTGATGCAAGAAGCAATGCCAAGCAGAGGAAGCCCGCTGTTCTACTTTGGAGTGTTAGCTGATTCCTGCCATTTCAAACAGGCACAGGTGCTCATTTGCCCTCACTCACCCACTACTCACTGAAGCATTGTTTTGACAAGAGATGTGGCCATTAAAGACACCTCAGATTGATTGAACTGCCAGGGAGACGGCAGCGTTGGATGACTCTTTTAAGATGCCTGGCATGATGTCTGTAATGAGATATAGAGCTTGTAGCTATGACTAGTTGGAGCAGGTTAGGAATATTTATTGATAACACATTTTAGGTAAGAGCACTTGAATATTAAAAAGTATTACTCTTTACAATTATTGCAGCAATGTATAAATTATTAAACAGTTTTTCATTATGATTTATTTCCTCTTCTTGAAAGCCCTAAAATGCCATTATTTTCCTGACCTCTTCCATTTTCCCCGAAAACACAAACATTGATTTTTGAGACTGTTTCTGGTAATGAGCCAACCCCCTGAGCTCTGGTGCTTTTTTGTGTGTGTGTTCCTTTCTCACACTACCTCATCATCCTGTGTTGCATAATGTTCATGTCGTAGACTACAAAACACAGCATACATGAACATATGCTTACAGCTAACAGCGAAGGTAAAATAGTACCCAGGGTAATTTAATTTAAATTTTAACAGTCCTCCTGCAGAACATGTTTTATGCTAAAAGGTTCATATCTTTGTGTGGTGATCCTTCTTTCCCCACCCAACTACCAATAAAAAAAAGGTTAAAAAAAATCATTTAAAAACATGCATAAAGCCACTGCTTTAGAATATACCATCACAAGCAGTTCTATAAAATCTGTCATGGTTATTTTTACTCTCTGTTCCTTTCTTTTGCCATTTTTCTGGATGCCATCACTCATGAGTCATAATTTCAGCCCTCACCTTCTAGGTTTTTCATCAGCATCTTATGGTTTCTATATGGTGTGATTTTTATAAGAGGAAAGGTTGTCAAGGTGGATTTTTACTGCACTGCTGACCCCTGCTTCAATGTTCATGTGCTGACAGAGAGAAAGAAACTTAATGCCTCGTCATTTTTGTATAATTCATGCCTCCTGTATGCATACCTATCATTTATCATTTGATGTCCAATATGCAGTGAATGAAGTCGTCTTTCACCAGATGGAGGGCAAATGTTCCTAAAGATGGGTTCCAAAGACTAAAAGTTTTGCATCTGTGTCCAGTCTTGTAATCCAAGTAGTGTGTATGTCTCTTTTAATCTCGCAGTACTAAGCAGCAATTCCCTACAGAGCAGACCAAATAGAATCCATGAAATATTCATTCACGACATAATCCGAGTTTTATGCTTTATGACCTTAGTTATAATATAGTGGTGGGGTGGGGATCCTAATCTGTCTACCTTCTGCTGAGCATGCATGCATGTGCACACCACTGGTAACATGAGAAGGTCATGGCTTACTTAATCACTGTTTTGTAAACCAAACATCATGTTTTACTCATGAATTATTGACTAAAACAATATTCTGTATGGTCAGTGATATTAGAGGACTGTCTACCTCATTCAGTACAAATTCATTGTAAAGACAGATTTTTTCTCTCCTTAAAACTAAATAATGAATTCTATTTTTTATTTCAAATTGTGCATTTATTGGGTAATCAAGAGGATAAATGAAATGTACAGTGGCATACTTAGCCCTGTTGGAATCTAGTGGATGTGTTTTCACAGGTAGTGTGTAATATGAAGAACTCTTTTAGGGGAAGAAGCAGATGGTTTAGAGCTCATTTGGCTTATAGTGTTTACTTTAAACAGAGGAGACTTTCGGATAATGCTGCTTTAACCTTTCTTAAGTGGAGTCTTGGCAGACTTTTAATGGTTTAGGCTCCAGTTTTGTGAGAGAGGGCAGATTTGTGTCTCATGTTTATTTAGCTCGGTTTTCCTATAGGCTTTCTTTTTCATGTGTTAGAGGAGGAAGCAGCAGTACCATCAAAGAAAAATGACAAGAATGCCCCCGAGATGTGGCTGTCCTGTGTTCACCTGACTTTCTGCAAGATGATTGCAGGAATTTTTCTGTGGACATGTACATCCTGAAACTCTGTGATGGTGTTGGATTTCCAGGCCTATTATGAGGTCATGAGACACAGCCTGGGAGGAATTCTTTTTCACAGCAGATCGAAATGATGTATTTCTGCACCGTAACATGTCCAGATCAAAGGAAACTGCGTGGTTACTATCCCTTTTTGCTCACATCAATTTACAAAGAGTAGTTGTTGTTTCAGAATTTCACATCTGATGTGGAAACATGTTTTTACACTTCATTTACACTTCAGCCCACAGATGCATTTTAATGAAAGTTGATATATTATGTCTTGTGCTGTACACATCTTTCAATGTGACAATCAAATATATTATCAAAAGCTTTTCTGATATCATCTTTGATGCAGGAAAACAAGTATTTTAGGTCTGATAAATGAGATCATTTTCACGCAACAGATGATCATCGCTGGCATCTATTTTATGGACAAGTCAATCTGAACTTCCCTTTGTAGAAGTATCAGACTGTAATTAGACTGCCTGAAGTTTGCTTTTCTTTCTTAATATCCGTTCATTATACCAACACATGGTAGGCTACTCATTTATTTCTCTGGCAATGTGCAAATATTGCACCATGCAGTTTAAAATGTTAAATACATACCTTTTTTGTTGTTTTGGAGATCTTATGTTTGAAAAGCAAAAGTCAACCCTTAATAGAACACATCGCGCACTACCCAATTTAACTACACATTCAGTGTTCCATCAATTTTACTAACCTTAAATCCATTTTCAGTATTTTTAAACAGACAATTAGCTTTTTCCTGCAATCTAACTTCTCTCCCAAGTTCCCTTTCTGTCTCTCTCTCTCTCTCTCTATATATATATATATATATATATATATATATATATATAGAGAGAGAGAATGCATAATGTATATTTAATGTACATATATTGGTGCCTGTTTGTGTGCTTACATATGTATTCCCATGGACAATAAGCTGTGAACATGATGGAATACCATTGAACAGAATGGAATTGGGCTCTATGTGCAATCATAGAAATAAAATTGAAGTTGGAGTCACGTGCACACACACACACACAAATGCACACATATTTTTTAGGGCCTAATCCCCTTTGTGAATCTGTCAGCCTTGTTGTTACAAATACAATAGGATTATTTGTTTGTTTGTGTGTGTGTGTGTGCTTGAAAAAGAGAGTCTGAGAATGGGAAATGTGCATAAATCAAAGACAGACACTGTCTGAGGATTCGTGATTGGCTTTGCTTAGGAGTGTGTTTTGCCTGCATGTGCGGCAGTTTGTGTGAGTGTCTCAGTACAGGAATGTTTCGACAGTATGCCTGTTTTCTCTCCTAAGCGATTTGTTCTCTATTCTTTCACTATGTACGTGTGTGTCTTTGTGTGTGTGCACCTATACGCTTGTGTGTTATGGTACACAGTGATTGGTTGAGTCTGTGGTTCTCATAAAGACGATGTCATGATGGAAATTAATGCAATACATCACAAACACGCGCACAGACCCACTGACATGCACAAGACACTCACACCAACAGCAAGCACACACTTTTGTTCCCGCCATGGGCCACTCCTGTAAATAATACTGAAAGCAGGAGAGGCGAGCAGGGGAATAAAGCAGAAGAACGCTGGGGAAATGGAAGGTATATTTTCAGAATTCCCACACACAACAATTTAAACAGAATTATGGTGACACAGTTGCACTTCCGTACAGAATCAAAGTGGAATCTTTATAACCTTGTGCTCACATTGACTAGAAGAAAAAACCAAGAGTTGTGAATAGTTGCAAACTCAGGAGGAATGAGATATAAAGAGACCTACGAATATAAACTTGCTTCTGGCTAAGTGCACTTAAAAGTGGGATCATTCAAAAGTTCTGTCTGACTCAGCAAAATAGGGGTCAATCATCTTCAAATAGCCAACAATCCTTAAGATTTAAAGCTGTAAACTTTTTATAAGGACATTTGCACAAATGTTGTTCTGGAAAATTCCCTGAGCAACCGCCAATAAGCCGGCTATAAAAACAGGTTTTGAGCTGATAATGTTTAAAAGCTTCAAACACGATCTATAGAGCAGATTCATAAATGCAAAAGGGGAGAACTTAGCTTCTTAAGGATTTAGAAAAGTTGTCACTACTCACAAGATCAATTCTAGATTCTTCTTCTATTATTTAATTTTAATGAATTATTGACAAATGATCAAACACATAAATAGATCAGAGCTCAGGAAATTATAATGGGATGCCATTTAGTGCAAAACCTACAACAGTTTTTAGTTATGTTTATATATATATATATATATATATATATATATACGCACACATCCATTTGTTCAGCCATTTTCTACTTCTTATTTTTCTGAAGTAGCTGCACATCCTGATGCAAAAAGCAGGAACATTAGGAAGGATCTGCAACAATAGTTTCAACCTCAAAAGCAAAATCTTTCTAAATGTTTTAATAGGGTTTAAGTTAGAATTGTTTTAGGCTGCTGGAAAGAGTCCAGTATTTTTCTTATGATATTTACATTTAGTCTCTCGAGTCCTAAGTTCTTCACTACAAATCATGTTATTTTTGTTTTGTTTCTCTTTCTTGGAACATTTTGTTTGAAAAAGCTTAGGTAATATTTAGATTCATCATTCCAGAAGAAGTAAAATATCCGTACAGCACAATAAAATTATAGCAATATTTTACTGTGTTCTGTGAGCTCTAAGCTCTTTATTTATTTTGCATGGTATTTTTTACCACATCCTGCACCAAACTTTATTGTTTTGACTGAATTTGAACACATTACATCTGAAAACATCCTAAACGTTCTGTGACTGTAAAACGTATTGATTACAAACTGCTGAAATAGGGATTTTAGCATGTTTGAATATATTTTCATGACCTTTAGAAATGTTATTTTTTCATGCTCTTTTTTTTTATGTGTGTTTTTTTTACAGGTCACTTTATTCTCCGTGATAGAAAATACAATTAAAATATATCCCACTTCTTTTTATTCAGGAAACTTGCAAATTGTGAGGATTTCACATCAACCGAATACTAAAAATTAGCAGTTGGTTTGGTTTTTGTTTCATTTAGAAAACTAATGTATCGCAAGTCGACCCCACAACATGTTTTTATTTTTACATTTACCAGCTTGTTTTTTTTCACTAAAGCTTTTGATCATTTATTGAAATATACTCTGAACACCGGATACATGAATTTACATCTATCTTTGCCACATTTTGGGAATTCTGTGCATAACATGCAGGGACACCACTCAGCCTACCTGGGAAGAAATTGCACATAAGTTTGAGTTGTTTGAGCTGCAGTCATTTGTGAAATGTTATTCTGCTCCATTTGCAACCTGTCTGCCACAGAAAATAAACCTTTCTTGGTTTTATTGTGTTAGAGAGCTTTTCTTTTCTGTGCTTTCCCCAGAAATGGTTATTTTCATTATTTATCTTTATTTATTTATGTTTTTCCTTTATTAATATCTTATCTAGAATTTGTTGTTCCGTCTCCAGCCTGGTTTAAAAGATCAAGTAACTTAAACATGCTTGTTTGTTCATGGCATCATTTCCTGCAGTTTCCTGCAAGACATTTTTACTTAGGTTATTGTTGTGCTGTATCTGATGTTGCCCACAGTAGTTTAGTTCCACATGAGGAGGCTTTCGGCCAGGTTTCTTAGGTACATGCAGATATGAATTTTCTCTGTCATGATTTTGTGTCCTTCCAGAAATAGACAAAGAGAGTTGTGGCGATCCGGGAACTCCTCTTTATGGAATCAGAGAGGGGGACAGCTTTTCAAATGGGGGAATCCTGAGGTTTGAGTGCCAGTTTGGCTTTGAGTTGATTGGAGAACGGACTATCTCTTGCCAAGATAACAATCAGTGGTCTGCAAACATCCCCATTTGTATATGTAAGTATTAGAAATCATGTGTGTTTTCAGAATTATTGCACTTAAGAAATATGACATGTGTCCCGGCTGCTCTTAATAACGTTCAGTCTGACCTGTCACCATGGTGACAGCATAGAGTTTATTATGACCTGGGGCAGATGATGACCGATGATGTTGTGAAGATGAATATTTAACAGGAAATGTCTCTCTCTGTGTGCTTTTCCCCTCCTCCCACAGTCCCCTGCATGTCCAACTTCACAGCTCCCTCAGGAACTGTCCTCTCCCCAGATTACCCAGAAGGCTATGGGAACAACATGAATTGTGTCTGGCTCATCCAGTCAGATCCAGGCTCAAGAATACACTTGGCATTTAATGACTTTGATCTCGAGGCACCTTACGATTCCCTAACTGTGAAAGATGGTGAGACAAATGATGCCGTTGTCATTGGGAGGTTCTCTGGAGCTGAGAGTCCTTCCCATCTGACGTCCAACACCAACACGCTGAGACTGGAGTTTCAGGCGGATCACTCCATGTCTGGAAGAGGATTTAATATCACATATAGCAGTAGGTCTCACTTTTATTACTAACATTTTTGCTGAACTAAAAGGCAAATGGAAATAGGAACACAGCAAACCAGTAGGAACAAAAGGCACACTTCTTTTTGTACTATGAGCCAGTCATACATCAGCATCCACTCATTTACTCATTTACTTTCTGAAACAACAGACAGGTATCAAAGCTACTGGAAATGGTTCTGGGTTGGAGCATCATTTGTCTGACATGATCAAAACAAAACTGTCTCAGTGTCCTACAAATAGTCCTTGTAAGTTTCTCAACTGCCATCCAAACTATTGAAAAGAGCAAGTGCAGCTTCCCCTTTTTCACATTTGATGTTTCTGTTGATTAAATAAGTGTTGGATCACACAAGAAGCCTCAACACTGAAAATAGAGGATTCATGAAAAGCTTTTCTTGTTCAAGGTGGATCATGTGGATACTGTAATAGCTCAGAATAGAGGTGTTGTTTGCAGAACAAAAGGAAAGTAAATAAAAGAAGCAATTTTTGGGAACAATTTCTATTTTTTCTTTTTCAATAATAATTGAGGTCTCACAGTAAGGTGTTTTTTTTTAGAATCCAGTATAGACAAATGTCTAGGATGTGCTTAGGGTTAGTTAGCTTAAAGCAAGAAAGCAGCAGAAAGTAAATAGCCTCATTATGTTATTGTTATATTTATATATAATTATATGTTATAATTGAAATCTTTTAGAAGTACTTTGCCTCCTAGAACATCTATCTTAGTTATAAAGTTGCCAGCTGCATAGTTTTGTAACTGCTAAGCATCCATGTGATGCTTGGATATGCTGGTGAGCTAACCAGACAACAGGATACAACACATGCAGTAAATGAGGATGCGTTTGTTTGCACTTGCAGTCATTGTGCTAACTGAGAAAAATGCTTTTTAGTTTCGGACAACAGAAATATTTTTTCCTCGTTGTGTTTTTGACAGACACCTTTATGGGAATGTTTGATCCTGAAGTCTTATGAATTGTTTAAATCTATTAATTGGTTGCTTTAAGGGCATTATTAAGGTTATACTTTGCAAGCTTCAAATCAAACTATAACTTCAAACTTGTTCAGATGAGTTGTGATCAAACAAAAAATACGTTGCAAAAACAGGATCATATTTAATTGGGAAACTGCTGTTCTTGTAAATAATTAAGCACAAGGTGAACTTAAGGGAAGAAATGTTTAAGCAATGCATATTTTAAAAGCTTCATAAATGCCTTCAGTTGCCCAAAAAAATCAAGTCAAGGCTTCCTCTAAACAGCTGCTTTTCTCTGTAAAAGTTTAAAGAACTTAAGTGCCAACAAATGATTCAATACATGGGACATATTTTCAAAAGAACATTGCATGCTGAATGGACCAAAACTCTGACAAAACTGGAAGTGCTTTAGAGGAACAATGATAGTCTGCATAGTGACAGGTGTTGTGAGCAGGTGTTCCCAGACCTTTGCAAGGTGCTATTTGTTATAGCTCAACATGTGATCATATCAGGAATGATATCGCAAGACAGGGTGATAATATATAGCAACCAGATTAAAAACAATGTTTTTTTCCTGGCACTGAGCATTCAGTGATCCCATGTTCGAGCTATAGATCTCTAAAATGATGTGTGACATGTAGTGTGTAAACACCTGTGAGGGGTATGCTTCATTTTTCCTCAATACTATTTCTTGTGTATATGTCTGCTTCCAATATCTTTCTCATCATTTCCGTGTGTCCTTGAAACCTTTTTTTTCTTTTTCATCACAGCTTTTGGTCATAACGAATGCCCGGATCCTGGTATTCCCATCAACGCTCGTCGCTTTGGCGACAGTTTCCAGCTTGGCAGCTCCATCTCTGTGGTGTGCGAGGATGGCTTTATCAAAACCCAAGGAACTGAGACAATCTCTTGTCAGTTAGAAAGAGGAAAAGTCATGTGGAGTGGACCCATCCCTAAATGTGAAGGTAAATATTCACCATATTGCTGCTTAGTATCTGGAGAGCAGAATATAATAAACAAGACATAATTACTATGACACATTTAAGACCTTTGTAGTTAAACAGAATGGAGCTGACCAGCCAACATAAACACTCAGAAAAATTGCATATGCATTTATTTTATATATGCAATCTGAGGGTGTAAAGCAATGGAAATTATGTTTAATTTCATCCAGCATAACGTGCATCAGCATGTATAATAGAATGGGATGCAAAAATAACAATTTACAAGGCTTTAAACTTGAATCTTATCAATCAGTCCAAAGAAATGTGCATTTGATTTGTGGAAAAGTCTTCTGAGAGATGCATATAATTAAGTCAACACAGTTAATGTGGAAGTTAAAAGCGTTTGCTTTTACCACACACAACTTTCAGAATTTGTCTTACGATCAGAAACAGGTTTTGCTCAACCTAGACATGAGGAACATTTCATCATCTAAGTGATGGATGACTTAGTGGAGACTGAAGCAGAGTGAATAATGAACTTGCAGTCATCATATTTCAAGAAACTAACTCCAAATCTGTGCTAATTCTGTAATGTGTTAAAAGCCAGGATAAGAGATTGTACAAACCTCTCAGTGCCACATTTACAACTTTTTTGTACCTCTCAGAGCTGGTCAGCAATGATAAATTGAATCATATGTAGGCTGTAGCCTGTTAAGTAAATGTGAATCATAGTGTTACTGCTGAACTCTAAAACCCGACCATCATACGTTGCTGTGCTTATGCAGCAAACGGACTTTTAAAAAAGACTGAATATGAGATGTAATTATGTTGACTGCATTTCAGCTGCTGGTGAAGATTCAATAACCTAAGCTGCTTGTAAATCCTGCAAAATACATGTTACCGTTTCTGTCACCTAAACATGGACAACCCTTACATTAGGACTCAGAATATAGATGCATTTCCCCCTTCTTCCTGTCCTCACAGCACCATGCGGAGGCCACTATTCAGCTCCAAATGGAGTGATTTTGTCTCCTGGGTGGCCTGGGTACTACAAAGATTCACTCAACTGTGAGTGGGTGATTGAAGCAGAGCCTGGACGTTCCATCAAAATTACTTTTGACAGGTGAGCAGCATTTATTATTATTCATCTACATATTATAAAAACTCAGAGTTTTTAACAAGCAAGTGTAGATTCATCACCAGCACAATCTTTTGCATGTGACAAGCAAAGAAATGGCATAACATGAAGTTTGTATGGGTGATCCTTCATTTTATCAGCCATGAATTTAAAAGTGATTGTTATACTATTGACTGGTAAAAAATGAGGATATAACTTCTATAAATATGTTTTCTCTCGCTTCAAAGCAGCAATAGTCAACAGTTTGATTTCATTTTTATACATGACAAATGATATATTCTCTTTTAACAGGTTCCAGACTGAGCTGGGCTATGACTTCCTTGAGATCCATGATGGACCAAACCTCTTATCTCCTCTTATTGGGTCCTTTAATGGCACCCAGGTGCCTCAGTTCCTGTTCAGCAGCAGTAACTTCCTTTATCTGCTCTTCACCACGGATAACAGCCGATCCAATGCTGGCTTCAAAATACTTTATGAAAGTAAGTTGGTAACAAGTTCAATATTCAAGTACAATTATAATCACACGTGTGGTCAGGATGTTAATTATTTAACAATTTAGTTTGTGCCCATCCTTATTCCGACTGGAAAAAAAGTTGGGTGAATTTAGCAAATAAGAACACAATTGAGACGTGTTTTGGGAAATACTTTATTCTCAGCATGTCTGATTGTACCTATGGTAAGTGGACAATGTGTCCTACCAAGAATGCAATGTTACAGTCCTAACTCTGTGGTAGGCTTGCTAAAAGTAGTTATTGATCTTGATATCAGCTAAAGCTCTCTTTTCTTTTCCAACAGGTGTAACAGTGGACAGCTACTCTTGTTTGGATCCTGGCATTCCTGTTAATGGTATTCGGTATGGACAAGATTTTTCCATAGGGTCCACTGTGTCTTTTGGCTGTGACTCTGGATACAGACTTAGCCATGAGGAACCACTGGTGTGTGAAAAGAATCATTGGTGGAGCCACCCCTTACCCACGTGTGATGGTAAAATTTCCCAAATGGTATTTAATTGGAACACAAAGTAATTAAGAAGAAACTAATTATTATAAGATCTCAATAACAATAATATAGTGCAGTATTTTCTCTCACATTATGTTTTAGCACAAGAAAACAAGAAGTTCAAGAAAGAAAAAAAACATAAGTGGAGTTGTTTCCAATCTGACTTAATTAAGCACATGACCTCCTAAATTAATGTGGATGAATATCTAAGATATGAAAAACCTGCCTTGTATTCTTGATGCATGGCAATATAGCTATGCTATCTCACAAGTCTCATGCCTGAAAACGATGCAGCACTTCAATCAGAAACCCTGAAATGTTCCAAAACATTATTCTGCATCAAGCCATCATTCATGTGATTAGTCCAAAACATAAACACTAATCAGATACTGATAAATTATATGTTAGACTGGTTTAGAAAAAGCTTCAGTAAGAATATATCTGCATCCATATACAGTGGAAATGTTATACAGGTACATCTCAGGAAATTAGAATATGATGAAAAAGTTTACTATTCTTCATCAGTCATGTCAGAATGTGAAACCCATATATCATATAGATTCATTACACATAGAGTCAAACATTTCAA
>JBAMIG010000018.1:13140148-13162930 GCA_037177335.1 Kiunga ballochi | reverse complement strand
AAAAAAGGATATTTTAAACAGAAATGTCAGGCTTCTGAAAACTATGTTCTTTTCCATGCACTCAATACTTGGTTGGGACTCCTTTTGCATGAAGTACTGCATCAATGCGGCTTTTTCATAATATTCTAATTTCCTGAGATGTACCTGTAAATATGCTCTACTCCATTCAAAAATACTAGTCTTATCCTAATAATTTTGATTTGGTTTAAAAGTGACCACAGATCAATGTCAGCTGATAACAAGCGCTGCCCTATTAGACAAATGATGCTTTTCCTGCGTGTTGACAAATCCTCTGGCAGAAACTGCTTCTCACATGCTCATATCCTGTGCATGCTTCTACCTGTCAGTAGTGTGACTTTTAAAGAAAATTAAACCCCAGAGCAGCCTTTGCCAAAAAACAGTGAGCAGCAAGCAGTGGAAGGATTTTCTTGGCCCTGGTTATGAAATAAGATGGGCAGCATGCTATCTGGAGGCACCTAGCCTGGATTAATCAAGGTCAATATTATACACAATCATCCATCCATTTTCTACCGCTTTGTCTATCATATTTTACAAATTGATTTTTGAATGATAAAAAAGGATTAGATGTACCAAAATGATCTGCCGTCTGCTTTATAATATACACGAACAGAAGTTACGGCACCATCGAGGTATTTAAAGCTTTGTCACATGTTGTTATGCAACAAAACTCAGGGACAAGTCACAGGCTGCTGTGGCTGATACACAATGTTTTGAGAAGATAAGAGATCTGTGGGCAAATACTAAGTGTTTGTGTGTGTCTGTGCAAGTGCACATTATACATACATGTGTGCATGTGGTGCCTTTATCCATGTGCCTTCTGTCACCTCCTCTTCTGTGTGAACTGCAAACACAGGAAGGTTTGAGGTAAGGTTGACGAGAGCCTGTGTTGGCTGTCACCTCCTCTCTTATTTCAAATCAGGAGCTCGGGGCACAGGAGAGAGAGAGAAAGGGGTGGTGGGGGTATCTCTCCTGGCTGTCTCTCCCATTCAGTCCCATCCCCTGTACATGGTGGTGCAGGAGAGGTGGGAGGAAAGACGGCTGCGGCACTGCAGCATCAGTTTTGCGGTGGCTCACTTAGTTTGGCTTGTTGACTCATTGGCTTTTGAAGCTCATTTAAGTCTCACAGTTCCTGATACTGGAAATAGTTTTCCTCTGAGGAGGCAGTTTGAGCATATAAGCATCAAGCAGACTGCCTAGAGTGAACATGCTGCATGCTATTAGATTTGTTAACACGACTTTACAAAAGTATGATCTATTTTCAACTGCGGCTGGTTAGAAATGGGTAACCTCATTTGAATATATTAAAACATAAAAGGTAAACAGAAAATGCATCACCAAAGATATTTAACTCAAATATCAAAAATTCAACAGAAAGCAAGTATTCTTCCAGTTATAATAGATATGTGAAATGTAATGTAAAGGAGCAAATGATTAGAATATCTTGCTGGCCAAACAGAATATTTTAAATATATCACAACGTTGAATCCACTTTTTAATGTATTGATCACAGTGCCGATCAAATGGACTTTGGCAAAGCTAGAAGTGATACAAATAAATAATAAAGCAATGATGAGTTAAATCAATCAACTTCTTCTGCTAAGTCAAGTTTTATGAAGTCCTGAAGAGGAATCAGTCAAAACAACCCAGATACAAAAAATGAAAGAGATTTGATGTACAGATAGATGGTAAAAAGGAGGGTAGTTTGTGTGGAAGGAGATAAAAAAAGACAGATCAAGTGTGAGACAGACAAAGATAAACTGGCAAAGATAAAGATAGCAATGCAGTGTTTCACATTTCTCACACAACTCAGCATTCAAAGGAAGGGCTTCTTGGCAGAAAAGTATTAATTATTAATAGTGCTGCGTGTGTCTGCATGTTCATGCCTGCTGTCTATTTGTTTAGTTAGGAAAAATTCTCCCTCCTCGCTTCTCACTGCAGATGTTAAAACTACAGTGCATGAGTGTGAAGAAACCGATGCCCTGCTGCGGTTTGAGTACATTCACTTCCTGGCTGACCTGCTGTTGCGCTTGTACTGTAGCTGCAGTCAGTAAATAAAAAGGTTATTCCAGTTATAGTTGCCAGAGTTGGTGGTTTTCTTCTGTTGAACAGTAACTTTTAAAAAAGTCAAGAAAACTTTCAGGTCTGACCCGCTGCTTCCCTTCCATTAATGCTTTTTTTGAACTAATCTTGTGGCATTTTATAGATTTATTAAAGGTAAATTGTTACTTTTCACATTCTGTGATAAACCAAATGAAGCAGGCATAGGTGAAGCACCTTACAACCTGAAATGTGCAGAACGAATGACTCATTTTGCTATGCTTTTTGGACTCTATATGTATGAAGCACAGCTGCCATCCAGGGCAACAACATTTTTTTTTCTTTTGGGATGGCTTCCAAGTTCATCCTGAGGACATGTGTGATTATAAAACTGTTTTCAGTGTCATCTGTAAGATGCAGTTATTTCAGTTACTGACCTGGATATCATTATGCTGCATCACTTTAAATCAAACAGAAAACACATCGATGAGTCCATACTCCTTAAAAAAATATTCTGGGTTTGGTTTTCCAGAGAGATTTATATGTAATCTGTTTCTTGATTTAAAAAAACAACAAAATTTTACATATTGCAAAGCAGCAAAATATTTCAGATAGTTTTCAAGTAAGGACAGCAAAGAAAGCTCTTTTTGTCCAGATAGTCATGTAACAAGGTTACATGTTATGTTGTTATTGCATTTTAGGCAGAAACTCTGTTCCCCACACAGTTTACTGCATATTTCACCATTTCTGTTGTATGTAAAGTTATGATTTTGACTTGGAACTTTTATGTAAGGAAACAATACATGTCTGGTTATTTCACACCAGACATGTAAAAAGGAACTGATTTATGAAGATAAAAATATCTATAATATTAAGTTATATTTAATTAGTAGCATGAATTTCTGGAGGCTTGAGGTTTTTTTTATATATTAAGCAGTTTATCAACCATGCTAGCACTTGTAGGTTTATCTATTTATGGTGGTAAACCAGCTCCCTTGGATCCTGGGTATCCTCACCAAGTGAGGCTCCAAGCTGGACATAGGTGGACAAGTTGCTTCAGACCAGGCAGGGTCAATATGAGCTGCTGCTAAAGAGGCTAGCATACATGCTGCTGTTATATCAGTTGCAATTGAACCTTCCTCACTGAGGAAATAGAGTGAAACAATGATACACAGAGATTTTGGCAGTGAAGTTATTTTTTCCTCAGGTAAATTTGGCAAGAATTTTATTTAGCAGTGTTTTGGACAGTGGTGACTATAGTTAGTTAATATTTCCTTTAGCATTTCAGCAGAAGCTTTTAACATTAGTTTTTATAAAAGGCCATCACATTAAAGATTCCTACTGAAAATATAATAAAACTGTCATAATCATGCTCCAAAGATTGTGCATACTGTATTGTATGGACGTGCTAAAACCAAGGCTGTATTATTCACATCTTGAGAATTCCACTTACAATTTATCTAAAATAGAAAATCATTAAAGAAGAAAGAATCATGAACCTTGACAAGAACAGAATTTATTGTTTCATCTAATGTGTGTAGATTTGGATGTATTCATGTATTATTTGTCTGCATTTAATTCAATTAAATTCAACTTTATTTATATACTGGCACTTTATGACACTGTCATTTCAGGATGCTTCACAGATATCATCTTAAGCCAGTTCATCAAAAATAGCCTAGCTAAGGAAAACTAAACGATTGCATTGAATCTTAATTTTGATCTATTTCCCATCCTAAACAAGCGTGAGGCAGCAGGGAGAAGGAAAACTTCCTTTTAACAGGAAGGCAATCCGCCTGGCTGGGGTGGAGGACAGGAAAGACAGAACAACATTGAAACAACATTAACACTGCAGCTTTTATCCAGCAAGACCTGCAAAAACGGAGAAATGGGTTAATGTTGTCATATATTAATACACGGAAGATCAGAAGCGGAGATGGTAAGAAAAAAAAAGTGCTCTGCATTATGGGCCATCTCCATGACTACATAAGTAATGGATGGTTAAACTATCCCTAACTGTAATATTTGTTAAAAAAGGAAGGTCCTAGGCTTAATGTTAAAGATAGGGAGGCTGTCTGCCTCCCATAACCACTGTTGGAACAGGTTCTTTAAAAAAGGAGCCTGATAGCTGAAGCCTCTCCCTCTAATTGTCTTTCTGGGAACAACAAGTAGACCTGCAGTCTGAGAGCGAAGGGCTCTGTTTGGAACATATGGAACTATGAGCTCTTTCAATGGAACTTGGTCATGAAGTGCTCTATAAGTGAGAATAATTTTAAACTCTATCCTAATTTAACAGGAAGCCAGTGAAGAGATGCTAAAACTGGAGAGATATGATCTCTTCTTCTAGTTGTCATCAGAACTCTCGCTGCAGCATTTTGGATAAGCTGAAGACTTTATTCAGGACAGCCCATAAATAAGGAATTGCAAAAGTCCAGTGTTGAAAAAACAGAGGCATGGACTAACTTCTGCAATACTCTGAGACAGGATGTCCCTCATTTTTATATTATTATGTAGGTGGAAGAAAGCGGCTCTAAAAAGGACAAAACCTGATCAAGAATATCTCCAAGGTTCCTCTCTGTAGTACTAGAAGCCAGATAATGCCATCAAGATTTACAAAGCTAAACAATTTTGTCCTACATTATTTAATACAACGACCTTAGTGTTTAAGTTAAGTTTAAGTCATCCTAGTCTTTTTATATCTTTAGGACACCTTTGTAATTTATTGTGCTGATTGGTTTCATTGGGCTTCATGGATAAGTAAATCTGAGTATAAATGTGAAAACAAATGAGAGAATGTTATGTAAAATAATTTCACATAAAAGCACTCTCCCATTCACTAATATGTGGAAGGACACAGATTTTGCAGCTTGCAGTGCATGTAGACCTTTTAACCCTCAGCTCTTAGAGGATGTCTTTTCTTGCTCTCTTTCCTTGTCGCTCCGTCTCCATCTCCTTCTCTCCTTCTTGTGGCATTTATGTGGGCTTATGCATGTGTGTGTACCATAGGAGTGGTATTAAAGGTCCACAGGGAAACATTATCTGTTTTAGCAATCAACAATCTGATGCTAACCTCTCTCCGCCTCCATCCCCTGTCTCTGCTCATCTTTCTCCTTCTGCCCCCTCTCTCCCACTCTGTCTCTCTCAATCTATCCAGCTCTGTGCGGTGGGGATGTTAGAGGTCCCTGGGGAACCATCCTCAGTCCCGGCTATCCAGACAGCTACCCTTCATCTCTCAACTGTACCTGGACTGTAGAAGTCAGCCACGGAAAAGGCAAGACACACACAGATGCACTCTCCTTAATAGACAGAGACAGGCGGACAGTCATACCACGTGACATAGCAAACGCAGTGTTCCCGTTCTGTTGTAGTAAAACTGCAAACTCAGATTATACAGAGCCTTCCAAGGTTTGCATTGCAGGGGTCAGGCTGTAGTCTACATTTTTTTAATTGGAATTTTGTTGAAGTTTTTAAAAGGGTGATGATTAAAGATTTTCTACACTGATTATATGTATTGCTTAAAACTTCTGTCTGCAACTAACTTGCCCTAAAAATAATTTCTTCAGAGTATAATTTGAGGTCTCATATGTGTCTCAACCAGGAGTCCAGTTTCAGTTCAACTCATTTCACCTGGAGGACCAACATGACTACCTCTTGGTTACAGAGAATGGGAGTTTCCTGCAACCGCTGGCTCGACTGACCGGCAATGAGTTGCCTAGCAACATCAATGCTGGTCTCTATGGAAACTTCAAAGCCCAGCTACGATTCATCTCTGACTTTTCCATTTCGTATGAAGGCTTCAACATAACTTTCTCTGGTATTTTACTTCATTGTTTTCACATTTAATGAAGGACTGTTAATGTAATAAAATACCAGAAGAAAGTCTTGCTTTAGTTAAATGTCAGTTTTGATACCAAAGAGAATCAGTTATCTTCTTAATTTACCTTCTTTTCATTTAAAATAAGAAGCATGAATTTAAAATTGTACTTAAAAACAGCCCAAAACCAGTTAAATGAACTTGTGTATGACATCCATGTCTGACTTTAGATGTTCTCACATTTCCTATATATTCTGTTGGTGAGTAAATCTACACACATGCTGTTATTTTTATCCTCAGCAAAATGGATCTTATACTCTTCTTAATCTTCTGTAGCTCAGACCTTGAACCAAGGAACTGCCAACAAGCCTTAGATCATCTGAAATCAGTGACCTTATGATGACATAAAACTAAAGGAGGTCACTGAAAAAAAACTGTGGGTTTTCAAAACTTCTGAACTCTAAAGTGGTCACATAGATCTTGTGTTGGATTATCAGAAGTTATATTTAGTTATGAAATATGCTAAAATGACATAACAATTTGATACACTGATTTATTTAATATGCAGTAAGTGGGATCAAACTACTGTGATGATAGGAGGTTTTTAGGGGCCAAGTTAGGAGGAGAAAGTTCAGGCTACATTCCTCTCATATAAAATATCCTCTGCTTAATTAGTCTTTCAGTGCTTTCTTCAAAACTCTGATGTTAAAGAACACTTGAACCCAATCTTACATTTTATTGCCTCCCAGATGGTATAAGCTGATACTCAGGATGTAACACATGAGATATGAGTTTCTAGTCCCAGCATGCTCCAACATCTGTAGCATCCTCAGAAATAGATATTGCATCATTCATCTTGGTCCACCAAATATAGATCAACTCAATACCTTTTTTCAAAACCTTTGCTAAATACCAAAGCTGACAATACAAACAGCTTGTGTGCTAATTGTTTACATCTGCACACAAGTTGTCTGTTTTTTTTATCGTTTTTTTTTTACTGACAAGAGTTGTGATAAAAAAGTGTATTCACAGAAACCAAGGTGGACATTGGTTCACTTTAAAAAACGTAACTCCTTAAATTATTTAAAAGTTGTTTTGATAAATTCTTTATAATGTTTGTTTTTTTTATTGTGAATTCAATTTCAAACAGTCTTAAAGCGTTTTGTTTTTCTTGCAGAGTATACTTTGGAACCTTGTGAGGATCCTGGCATGCCTCGATTTGGCCGGAGAAACGGCTACAGTTTTGCTGTTGGAGACACTTTGACTTTCTCTTGCAATATGGGATACCGCCTGGAGGGTGCACCTGAGCTAATCTGTCTGGGAGGCGGACGGAGAATGTGGAGCGCTCCTTTGCCCAGATGTGTTGGTATGTTTATGGTGACAGAAACAGTTTACATCAATTAGTACTTTTGGTTATTTCTTGTTGTTTTTATGTTTTTGTTTTTTTTGTTTGTTTTTTTTCATTATTTGAAAATTTTGTCAACCAAAAATCTTTTTAAAACCAGATTAGTTTGTCCCCATTTGGATCTACTGTATCTTCAGTGCTGATTTTAACGTATATATTCTTTCTTTCTTTCTTTTCTTTATTCACACACTCATATTTACAAGTTTTCCAGCATTTGATATACTTATATTGTCAAGGGTTGTGTTCATTAAATAGGTAATTTGATCATTTTTCAAGGGAGACATATCAAAAGAGAAGGACAAAGATGTCCTTGGACATTTGGCTGCCCAATTTTTCAAATATGGTCCATAACCTAACGCATGACACATAAATTCAGCCTCCTCAAAACTAGCTCTTCTTAAAGCCATATGAGGCATGGGATATTTGTTACTCGCTCACAAACAGCTGATGCAGGTATTTCTTTATCAAAGCAATGGTGTCACTGGATGCATAACTTTGCCAAACCAGCATTAACACAACTTTTAGCTGGTGGCAATTAAAGAAAACAAGTGACATTATTGTGATGTTCCAGATGGAGTGTACCTGGTCTGTGAAGTTACAGATGGTCATACTGTCATGAGTCTAAAAATAATATCATTATTTGTTAAACTGTCTTCAAATTTGACTCTATATCTTCTTTATTGTCCAGCAACACAGTCTCCTAGATAAAATAGATGGTATTAGGTGTGGCGAAGAAAAACAAAGAACAGATTTTAAGTGAGAAATTTCTTGATTTTTCAGATCAGTCATAACTTCAACAGATTAAATGTATGTTTTATGTACAGAGACAAAAAGCTTGTCATCTTTCAGCTTTCCAAAAATTCAACTCTTTGTTTTTCTCCTCAATACCAATGAAGGTTCAATTTGTATGATAATTTAATGTCTAATGTCTTTTGCACCAGATACATTTAGCTTTTTTCTATTGTTGTTTTAAATATATGATTGCAGAGTCTCAAATGTATACCTGAGGTACATTTACATTTTCTGTCTCTTTTCAGTTTGCATAATTGGACAAACATGACAAACAGTTCATCACAAAGCTTCATTCTATATTCAATTCATTTCAATTCAATTTATGTAGCCCTGCATCACAACAACGTCGACTCAACGGGCTTCACACACAGTTTATCACACAACAGCAGACATAACACACAATAAACACAAGTAAAGACTAAACTAAGCAGAGCCAGGACATCCCTGTCCTCAGACCTTCCTTCTCTGTAAGAAAAAACTCCTAAAAAACCCAGTTGTGGGGAAAAAAGAAGAAACTTCATGGAGCCCAGGTTGAAGGGGAGATCCTCTCCCAGGATGGACAGGCAAATGTGCCTAGGATCAATGAGCTCATCTACATTCTGAATAACACAGTTCAGCTTTGTAGCATGCAGCGGTTGCTCTTCATCCAGACTGGATCAGCTTTACACCTAAAAAAAACCCAATTGGGGCAGAGATCTGGGTGTAGTGATGGACTCACACCAGAACATTTTGTGTGGAGCGAGAATAACCAGGAATTTAGACCAAAACATTGTGGTTCTTCTTTATACAGAGAATAAATGATTTACATGTTAAAAGAAAGGATGGATATTTCTATAACTCCATTGCTGGTTTATAAAGCTCTGAATGGTTCAGAAGCAAAATACATCAGGTACCTCTTACCCACTATGAACCTAGCAGACCCCTCTGGTCAACCCTTTATCGGTTCACAGAGTTGGAACCAGACATGGAGAAGACTCAAGGAGCTTCTGCCTGGAACAAACTCTCAAAGCGTCAGATCAGCTGAAACACTTAGTGTATTTAAATCCAGGTAAAAGGGCCACCTGTCCCCAGCTGCATTTCACATACATATTAATATACATACATACATATAAAGTTAAAATAAATTCCAAATCCACATATAATGATCATAATGATCATAATAAAATACATTGCACAGGGATGCTCTGTTTGGTTTTGAATCCACACAAGAAAAAATGGATCTTTTCAAGATCACTGAACAAGATTCAGCTGTTACACTCAACTTTTTCCACCATGTAACTTCAATTAGTAGTTTACACAAGAAACAGGGTATGAGTCAGAGCATAGACTCACAAATGCTTTTGAGATCCAGCATATGTGGGAACAGCTTTAATGCAGGCGTATGTTCTAATCTAACATAACATAACTGCAGCTGTGTACTACCACCTATAGAATCACACAAGAGGCAGACAAAGAGAGGCATGCACAACAAGAAGCAGATTTATGTGTAGTTTGAATGGCCCCAAGAGCCATAAAATACTGCATATTGAATCATATGCTCTAGAGAACATAATTAAGAAACAAGACTAAGTCAAATCTTTTACTTAGACTGGTAACCCTGTTCCTGAACTGTTCCTGGAATCTGCAGAGGCTGTTGCAAATCATAAAGGAGAAAATACAAAGATTAAAAGAGAAATATTATAAATTTAAATACATAACAGCATATTTATCCATAAAGTCAAACTTATTTTAATAAAGTAAACAAAAAGTAGGGAGAGAGAAAAAATGTATTTAAACATGAATTATATTTGTCTTCCATGAGATGTTTTTGGAATGCCTGTCCTTGACCACAACACTGGCCTTGAAATTGCTTACTGTCCACCAGAGAATTGTATCCCCCAGCCCTTCACTAGATAGGAAAAGTCTCATGCAAAGCATGAATACAAGATGTATGTAACCTTGGGGTAAGCACCAAAGAAAGTGTAAAATGGGATTTGATCTTGGTGTAGAATGAGTAAGAGCCAGTCATAAAATTACCCAGCTAAAGAAACTGCACTACCTGCTTCCTCACATGTCCCATTATATGTTTTTATATAAAAAGGTGTGCAGCAAGCCAGTGCAGTTAAGACCATGCAGTAACTGAGATTACATTTTACACACTCCAGTCTTATTTTCAGCTTTGTGTGTTTACAGTGACAGTGTGTAACATCTTTGCCTCTGTCATCAACGTGACAAGACTGATAATGCAAAGAGGTGGGAGTGGTGTGGTGTCGGTATTCGGTGGTATAGTGCAGTTTTGCTATATTTAGTTCCAGTGTTGCTTCACTGCGTGGTGTGGTATTCATCACAGAGGAGGAGGTAAAGAGCAGAGAAAAGAAAGGTAAAGATTAGAGCATCTACCAAGAGCTCTTTTCTAATCAGTTAGTGGATGGATTTTTGTTGTGTTTTCCTTTCCTTTTCTTCTTTTGTTTTATAAAGCTTTTTTTTTGTAAAAATTCTAAAAGGTTAGAAAGATTCAAGCATTTTATTCTGGCTTGTCTTCATAAGCATGAAACAAACATCAGCATCTCATGGGCTAATGTAGCCCGTCTTATCAATGTAGTCAAATCTAAAGCAGATTTAGTCTTATGCTGTTTTTGAAAATGCATAATGTGAAAGTGTGGCTCGTGATGAATAAAGTAGGTAATCCTAAACTGAACCACAAACCTGTAAGCTTGTAATGAAATGGATCCTTGAGTAAAACAAAAAAGCAGGTTAGAAATGATTTTTTCTTAATTTAACTGTAATTATTTCATTTTTGGTTTACTAACTAAAATGGCCTGGAAACAAGTGGTATAGAGACTTTTTTCTTTAAAAAAAAAACAACAATAAATATAAAGATTATTTTACATTTCACCACTGGAAAGCGCAGAGAAAGTGAGAAGTAATTTAGCTTAAAAAGAGCAAGATGGAGAACAGAGGAGGTAACTGCATAAGCAGAAGAGAGGTTGATTAAAGTAGAGGACAGTAAAGGAGGCACTATTCATACAGAGTGGAAGAGAGTGAAAGTGCAAGAGTATGGGAATTAAAGAGGGAGAGGGTGGAGAGGTAATTTTCTAAATGGAAACTATAGCTTGGTGATTTATTGATGATAAGACAGCTGTAATATGACGATTACACAAGTACCGACACAGAGCAGGGGGATGGGGGATGGGGGGGGAGTGAAAAAATGAATAAGGGGACATGGACTTTTTAGATAGAGGGCAGGTGGGAGAGTTGCATGAAGTGAGGATCTTTAGGTAAATGACTTTCTAAATTTCTGCTCTGAAGTACAGAGTCTACGATTGGACTGTTTTAAATGACTTATTGTGTCCTTTTTTGCACATAAACACCTACAGAAATCACTCAAGCGTTTTTCCTGCAACATGAAAACATGGTCTTATTGTTTTATGAAGGGTTTTGCAAACTTTCCCTACTTCAAGGACAGCCGATGTTTTCTCTAACAGTTCATTAGTGGGAAAAACCTATTTAGAGCCAACATAACCACTTTAAAACCCATTGTTATTTCAGAAATTACACATTCCAATATTTTGATGACTTTCTTGTACAACACCTTGTCTCCATTGTTTAATTTCCCTGCCCTTTGCTTTGTCTCCAGCTGAGTGTGGCTCCTCCGTTATAAATAATGAAGGGATTCTGCTGTCTCCTAACTACCCGATGAACTACGATAACAACCACGAGTGCATCTACAGCATCCAGGTACCACTGTACATTTTTTATATATTTTTGTTTCCTATTCGTTTTTAATTGTCATTAAAAACCAGGTAATGACCAATATTTACTATTTTATGATAAATTAAAAGTTTCTGTTGAGATATTCATAAAATCCTTATGTAAATGATTTATTTGCCATTTTTACTATCTGAGTTCAAGTTGTGTGAAATGATTGTAGCAAACATAATCTTGATTCCATGCTGTGTCCAGGTGCAAGCTGGGAAAGGCATTAACATCTCTGCTAGAACCTTTCATCTTGCTCAGGGCGATATTCTCAAGGTAAACACATGCATGCACATTTGGGAATTTATGTGTCATTCTTGCCTGCTTTCTGTGTCAAACAGCGATCAGTTCTTATGTATGTTGCATCACAAGCACACTGCGCTGTAATCTTATTACAGATCTATGACGGCAAAGACAACACGGCCCAAGTTCTGGGAGCGTTCACCGGGTCATCCATGTTGGGCCTGACGTTGATTTCTACATCAAACCATCTCTGGCTGGAATTTTACAGTGATGCGGAAAATACAGGAGAAGGATTCAAATTAGTTTACTCAAGTGAGTTTATTGCTTGTTGTGTAGTTAATGTGAGTAATGAAAAGTTAAATGCTTGTTTTGTGAAAGAAAAGAAATCTGTCCCAACAAGAGTCATGACATTTTATACGATAGCAATAATTAAAATCCACCATTAATACTTAAAAAGGGGTGGGTAGATCAAGTAATAGTTTGCAAAATGCATGGTATATTGCTTTAATTGTGTCAGGATTTTTATTCTTCTTTATGATTAAGTATTAAGCATCATTAGCACAATAGTCTACATGTAACCGTTTTGCTATGAGCACCTAAATGAGGAAACACTGAAGTGGATGAATATTAAAGGTAATTATCATCCCATTCACATTGATCCAGCAGTTAAATACTATGTCATAAATCTGCTTATTTCCTACAAATGAACTGGTACTGCAACAGTTTTTCTTTAGCTTCACTTGTAAAAGCATCAAAGATGGTGTTTTTAACACTGATTTGATCAACAAAGCTCTCAGAGTGTAAGCGTATAGAATGTTGAAGGTAAATCCTGATGTTGCGCTCTGATGTTGACAGTGCCCCTTTTAGATGTGCAGTTAGAATTAAAAATGTAATTAGTTTAAAAGCAGTCTTGGAGAATGATTACTGAGCCTGATTTGCATTGTGCTTTGAGGTTATACTGTCTTGTTTTTGCTCCTTTCTTGTGCTTTTGCGAGGTGTTTTGCATACAAAACAAAGAAAAGCAGCTTTAAAAGCACTGCAACACTTTTCTGTTCATGGTATAGTTTCACTTTGTTTATGCTTTTATTTGAAATGTGGATAAGGATATAATTCAGTCTAACTCTTGAGGTGTACTTTAATGAATAATACATGGTGTTTTGTTTTCTGATATGTCTAAGAAACAGAATGATTTCAGGTGGGTAACCGCTCACAGTGGATTTCAGAATGATGACAGATGTGTTTACGCTGCTCTGTGGTAAATGTGCAACTTTCACAATGGCCATTTTTAAAGATTTAGACGTGCACCCACCCACATCAGTCTGCCTGGAGATAACTCAAACAATGGCACATCTTGTCTTATGGGCAATATCGTAGATCAAATTCTGGTTATGGTCTTGTAAGGATATTTATAAACCTATTCATAGCCCATGCTTTAAAACTGTGCACTGACCAAATATTCAAGATATTACCATGGAAACTGAGCTCAGACAGACTGTGAAAAACATCATTAAATTGAATAAGCTGTACATATGCTCTACTATCACTCCTGATGATGTTTTCTCATGTATTGTTTCAGGTTTTCTTATTAAATTGCATTGAGAACTTACTGGACTCTCTGATATCAACAAACTCATAAACAGAATACTTAAGTGTCCTTGATATTAGGGGAGTGTTGCTGTGGGTCCACATAAAACAGATTCTCTTCTCTCGTGTGGACACGAGATCTCCCTTTGAGAGCACTTTTAAGAAGCCCACACTGAGAATATTTCTGTGTTTTTTCTCTCCGTCAAGGTTTTGAGTTGTCTCATTGTGAGGACCCAGGTGTCCCTCAGTTCGGCTTCAAAGTCAACGACCAAGGCCATTTCTCTGGCAGCAGCATCACGTACAAATGTGAGCCTGGATATACTCTGCATGGTGCATCCATGCTGAAGTGCATGACAGGTGAAAGGAGAGCCTGGGATAACCCTCTGCCTTCCTGTATAGGTATGTCCTTCTTTGTGAAGCCGTTTACACTTTGAACAGAGGTTTGTTGAAAAGACTCACAGTGTATGTATGCAGACATGCAAAGATCTGTGAAAAAACACGAATAGGCTCTTTTAAAACCAAGAAAAGTAAAAACAGCTTCCAGCATTTGTGTTTTTTTGATCTGTTAAACACTTTCCTGTGCTTCCACTTTGGTATAAAATTTCAAATCTTTAAATTTACTGTATTAAGTTGTTGTTTCTTTTAAGGTAAGTTTGTCGGTGTCACTTTCTGTGGCCATAAATAATATCAAATATTGTCTGCAGGTGATGTCACTCTTGCATAGATTTATATGACAGTAAATCTAAGTACATCAGTGATGTGCTTCAGGAAAACTGACATGCTTGGAAGTTATAATATCATCCGCCCATCTCTAATTTATACCAAATGATCACATCTGAGAAGAATCCGGTTTGCAGCAGGCCTCATTTTAGTTTATATGTGAATCCAAGACATTGAAGCTGCATTTTGTTGTTTATCAAACTGTAGTTTTATCTTTGGATAGTTGCTTACAAGCTGTTGGTATCTCTAATACAAGAGCAAAGCTGGAATTATCTGCTCAAAAAGTGACTCTTTGCATGTTTTTTGAATGCTTGATTCATCTTCATAATATTGATGAGATCAATAAGCTGCTTTAGGATGCATATCACTACATTTGTAGCTCAGTTTAAACTAGCTTTCTGCTTTCTGCAAATACTGCAAAGACAGAATGTACTCTGAGAAAACTCTTAAAATAGCAATAATAACTATAATAAAAAAAAACAGATGGGGACCCTATTTCCTCTTCAATTGCTTTTTTATGTTTTTCCCTTTTTTTCTGGATATCACTCCCTGCAGTGGTTTTAAAGTCTCAATGAAAATCCCATTTACTCAGGATTACACCACCTGGACTCCCTCTGTCCATACTGTGCTTTCCTTTCTCTATTTTTGTTCTTGTTGTCGCCACTTTTCTTTCCCACACAAAGCAGTAATCAACAACTGGTGCTCGAACATGCTCTTTCACATCCACAAATTTTCTTTTCATTAAGTTCTATTTATATTACTCTTATAAGTGAAGGGTTTTGCACATTTTATTAGACGTGACCATAAATAAAATCCAATTGATTTGTTTTTTCATACAGACTGATGTATGAAAGCATTTTATGAAGAAAATAAAACTGTTAGCAGCTTCCTTTTGAATATTTCTATATTCTTAACTACTTATTTGGGACAACATTCCCTTTCTAATTTATTCTTCAAGCCTTTAATCTGATGGGAAACTGTCATTCCACGGTCCAAATATTAATGTCAACACATCAATAATGGACTTTCACAAGCTTTGCAATCAATTTGGGCCTCCAGGACTCACACATGGTTACTTAAATACACACTTTTGCATTCATCAGTGTGTTGTTATGAAGTACCTTAAATTGTATGTTATTAAGACTTCACTGGGGCATACTGTCATTCCGTTAGGCTTAGTGTTGCTTTTTATAATTGGAGCCAAACTAAAGCCAGGTTTTATGAAAGGGATACACCAAATTGCTGCTGCAGGTGTGACACACACTGGATCTGCAGACATCACACCAGCCTAGCATTTTAAGACCTTTCTTATTTCATTCCAGCCTTTCAACTTTCTGATTTTGAATTCAGCTTAATAAGTCTCTCTCCTTCTCACTATCAATAATGAAAGAGTCATAAAACCACTGGCTAAAATTCTGCCTTTATATTTTAGCAGTGACATACTGTGACCTCATCAAACTGCCAGTTTTAATATTATATTTCTTATTATTATTTCTCTCAGTGTTTCTTTCTTTACCCCTTTGGTTCTCTCCATTCCCCTTCCTGCCTTGTACTTCTTTCCTCTGTCCTCTCTCCATCCAACCTCTTCATATTGCTGCTATTACCCAAGATAATATATTCCTGTGATGAGGAAGCCTAAGGGAGGAGGAACTTGCAGAGGGAAGAAAAGCAGAAAGAGGATGAAGATTGTGAAAATATGGAAGTGAGAGAGACAAAGCAAGAAGATGGAACTTTTTTCAGTTATATAATGTGAGGTGATTTATTTAGAGGAATGCAAGATCAGCTAATTTAGTCCTTTCTCCTTTGGTCGTCATCTCCTGGTTTAAAGAGAGAAAATGACAGAAAGATACAAAAGAAGAGTGTGAGCATCTTTTTAAATCCATGTCCCTCTGCAGTGATCCTTTAATCACTGTGCTGTGGTCATCAAGGTGCACCGTGGATTGGATTGTTTTCATAAACAATGGCTACAGATGAATATAAATCAGCAACTTATCACACCTCACAAACGTGCCAAAATGCTCTTACACAGCGTTGGTTCAATCACAAGTGTTAAAAAGGGATCATTTTACATCATGTGCTTATTAAACAACGTGGAATCTGTTTTGATTGTGACACCTGTAGCGGAGTGCGGTGGTCGCTTTAAGGGGGAGTCTTCAGGGCGGATTCTTTCCCCTGGGTACCCTTTTCCTTATGACAACAACCTTCGCTGCACTTGGACCATCGAGGTGGATTCAGGAAATATTGTGAGGTAAAGTGGGTGTCTTTCACTGTTTAGAAATGTTTTCATGTTTTTCATAATTCTCAAATTAAAATGAGTTGACATGGACTTTGCTGACCAGGAATGGGCACCTTATTAAGTTTCCTGTGTTCATGGGTTGATTAATAATAGTTTTTTTTGTTTGCTTTTTTTGCCATTAGAGGCAACTTCCAAAGCATTGATGTACAGATGGACTCTGCGTAACTCTTTTTATAGTCTTCCTCTTCTTTTCTCTAAATTCCAGTCTTCAGTTCCTGGCCTTTGACACAGAAGCCAGTCATGACATGTTGAAAGTTTGGGATGGACCACCTGAGAATGAAATGTCTTTGGCTGAGCTCAGCGGCTCTCTGATTCCTGAAGGAATTCATTCCACACTAAATACCGTAACTGTTCAGTTTGAGACAGACTTTTACATCAGCAAGTCAGGATTTGCTATTCAGTTCTCAAGTAAGTTCTTTTCTATTACCTTAGTTTAGTTATCTGACGTTTGTCCTCATGTATTTTCTATATAAGCATCATCTTTTGTGTTGCTATGGATCACACAATCAAATTTCTGCCACTTAACACCTACCATATATAAAGACATTTATTTTGGGATTTTCACAAATTGGAATTATATATATATATATATATATATATATATATAATGATGGTGATAATTAGTATTTGATAATAATAACGATATTTATTTAAAATTTTGTTTTTTTGTTCTCTTAGTAAGATATTGACCATCAGTTCAACATACTTAAATATCCTGTGTGACCCTGTTTTCTTCTGTTTCCTACAATACTTCCATCTCTTTCTGCCCAGGCTCAGTAGCTACAGCCTGCCGGGACCCAGGTGTTCCAATGAATGGCAGTCGTAGCGGTGATGGCCGTGAGCCGGGGGATTCAGTGTCCTTTCAGTGCGACCCTGGATACGAGCTCCAGGGGGACGACAAAATAACCTGCATACAAGTGGATAACAGATACTACTGGCAGCCAAGCCCGCCTGTCTGCATAGGTGAAAAGGCTTCAGTATAGTCTATAGGGACATTAAATAGATGTACTGCATACACAGCTGGAGTTGTTTAAAGTTAAGTGCTTGGTTAAGGACAGTGCACATCCATTGCTGACTTAAAGGAAGGATGTTTAAAATATGTGTTTGCATGTCTTTGTTTTGTCACAACATAATAAAAATTATGTTTAGTCTAGAACAAGTTTGGATTTAATCATGTTTTTAAACTTCTGTTTCATTATCCTTTGTTTTCATTGTAGCTCCATGTGGAGGAAATCTAACTGGCTCCAATGGATTCATTCTGTCTCCTAACTACCCACATCCGTACCCTCACTCGAAGGACTGTGATTGGCTCATAGCTGTTAACCCTGACTATGTCCTGTCACTGGCCTTTATCAGGTATTAGTCCAAGTTAACTGAGCTTATAAAATCAACACCTAATGTTTGAAATGAAATGAACAATGATCCGAGTCCTTCAAGGAAAAAGGCTAAATTTGAAAAATGATTCTCATCGGCGGGTCAACAATATTTTCTCTTTTGATTTTAAACTAAGAAAGTTTATAAAAATGACATTTCTCAAAGTTTGACTTTTCTGCTGAGATGTTCACTTCTCTTCACTTTCAGCTCCTAACATTTCTCTTTTTTCTATTTCATTCTGCTTGCTTGTATTTTTCTAGCTTCAACATTGAGCCAAACTATGACTTTCTCTATATCTACGATGGCCCAGATAGCAACAGTCCTCTTATTGGCAGCTTCCAGGACAGCAAACTCCCAGAGCGGATTGAGAGCAGTTCAAACACCATGCACTTAGCATTCCGCAGTGATGGGTCTGTTTCCTACACCGGATTTCACTTAGAATACAAAGGTAAAATGCTAAACTAATAGTATTTTTTTTCTAATACTCAAATTAAATGCTGATTAAATACATTCTAAAATACCAAATATAAATTAGGTTAAAAAATAAATGCAGAAGTAAATGTGCTGGCCGGTTGCATACAGTTTGTCAAAGACTAAGCATCATTTATTTATTTAGAGACTCATTCATTCATTAACATTTTAACATGTTTCATGAGCTGAAATAGATGAACAAGATGCAGAAAGAGCCGGCCCGCATATCTGCAAAACAAGGTTGCATTTTATATTTACTTTCTTTATTTAAAATAATAATTACATGTGTCCGCTGTCATGTTGCATAATGCTGTAGTATATAAGAAACAAACGGGTTATACTGGTGCTGCACTCACACTAGACAACATAAGCATTAATGAGTGACAGAAAAGAGGGGAGGAAGAGGCAGTGACAAGACTTACTGCAAAGAAAAATAGTAAAAAAAAAAGATCAAGAATCATTCAATGCTGGACTGGAAATGTAAAGCATTCCTGTTACATCTTTTAAAACCTATTCTGTAAAACTTTAAAAGATAATGCAAAAAAAAGCTTTTGGTTTTCTAAACCATGTTTAACAGTATATTCTTTCTTATTTCAGGATGTTTTTGCTTTATAGACGGTACATTTAGTGACCAATGGGAAATCGGAATGTCCCATAGATCACTTCATTCATAAAACAATAAATACAACTAAATAATTTATTTTTCTACTGACAATTAGTTGAGGTAACGAAAGCGTAACGTAATATACCTTTTCTAAAAAAATCTCTCGAGTTTAATGAAATATTTTGAGACAAAGTAAACACAAATAAAGTGACAATTTTTCTTTTAGGCCTTGAGTTAATACTTTTCTTTTTTAGTGTTTCAACATCCTACCTTAGCATATCACCATAAAAAGCATAAAACAAAGGCTTTTAAAGAGAAAAGAAGAAAAGTTATAAATAAGCTGCACACTTTTATTTATCCTTTAAACTACAGCTGCTGCTTTTCTCAGTTGCTAAAATATCTCATTATGGTGATGTAACACAGTGGTAAGCATGGCCTCTGTTCAAACTTTGTAGTTTATAATGAGCATTTATTTAATTGTGTATATATAAACCTCAGTTTCAACACCTGATGCGTTGTATTCATACCGCTTTGAGTTCAGTGCAGTTGACTTGTTTGAAAGCGTTGCATTCATCTACATTTTACACAGTAGTTGTTTGAAGGCAGCATTGTATAGAAACAGAGAGTAGACACACATCCTAAGAGAGAAGCTTTTTATTGCCAATTTGTAACTGTCAGTTGGTGAAAAATCATTTTAATCCCATCTGCTTGACGGGATTGCATCAGGGACGTTTTTACTCCTATCTGTTTTTCATAAATAAAGCTGCATTGGAAATTGCTCTTTATAGTTTTCACTGTTAACGAGACCGAATGTTTCTCTTGTCATGACAGCGGTGCGTGTTAAATATGTTGAGAAATATTTCAGTTTTCATACTAGGCTATCACTGCAAGCTGGGCACGTGTACAAGTATACATAATGACATATATCATGCTAATTTCAAGATGGAGAGTGATTGCCCTCACTGCAAATTCCCACCCTGTAGATTTGGGTGTTGAAATGTCTGTCATAAGGTGTGAGCTGGATTCACTTTCAATGAAGAATCAACACTGGCTCTGTGTGGGCTCAGGCATTAAGCCTGAAGTTGATGCGGGTGGCTGGTAATCTTTTAGAAGAGGGGGAGCAGAGCAATAATTTACAAGGGTCATGTTGCACACCAAAGCTCAGGGTTAGTTATCGTTCTTACTTCATCTTTTCAAGGGAGGCTAAGTCAAACAGACTGTTAGAAAGGCCAATGCTACGCCTGCCTTATGCGATTATTGCAAGATACTTATTATTATTAATTTTCCTTATTACTAATGTGTGCCTGTCACTTTTCCTTTTCCTCGCCGACTCCTTGACTAACTTATTCTCTTTCTCAGCCAAGCTGAGGGAATCCTGTTTTGACCCTGGGGTGGTTCTGAATGGGACCAGGCTGGGATCAGATTATAAACTGGGCTCCACAGTCACGTTCTACTGTGAAGCAGGATACGTACTGCAGGTACAGACAGCTGGAGGGTTAAAAACCTGGGTGAATGTTTGACTTACTGGATGTGGGGTTGGACACTTAGATTAATTTCCTAACTGCTTTGCTCAGTAGCATTCAGCTGATGGTTGTCCTGTTTGTTGAATAGGTTTCAGTTCAATGAAGGACATTATTTGTGTATCTTTTTGTGTTTTAGGGCTATTCTACTCTGCTCTGCCTTATGGGGGATGATGGCAGACCGGGATGGAACAGAGCTTTGCCAAGTTGTCAAGGTAAAAATGAGATAAATGGCTAATTCACATAAAAAATATTTCCCAAGTGAATTTTGTTTTCTGCTCATTGTGAAGCCATTTTGTTTTATGTGTTTGTGTACACGTGCACATATCCAGCTCCCTGTGGAAGTCGGTCAACAGGATCAGAAGGGACTGTTTTATCTCCAAACTTCCCCAGAAACTATACTTCTGGACAGACCTGTGTCTATTCCATATCAGTGCCAAAAGAGTTTGGTAAGAGCATCCTCACACCGTATATCTCAAAATAAGGAAAACAGTTGCATTCAGCACTTGTGTGTATATCAAAATAATATTTTGGAATATTTAATGTAATTACAAGTGAGCTACATAATAAAATAGCGTGTAGATCAGTTCATACACAGTTGATGGTGCTTTGATGGGTGTTTAAAAAGATGAGCCAGTCTTTGAAAAAAAGTGTACTTGACAAGCGTTCTTATATTTACTGTTACTGAAGGAAACAAACGGACATTAAAACATGCCTGATATTTATTGGGAATGCTATGCAGCCCTTGAAGGATGCCTATTGGGGGGTTTTCAAGGCATGCTGAGAAACTAGCTATGATATAACATTTGATGAAAAGACGCTTGCTTGCTATTCATTTGATTCCAGGTCAGGGTTTCATAATTGAAGTGGCATTTAAAGATGAGACTGTTTTTAATCTTGGCATATTTGATCATTGGTCCTTGAGCTAGACTTAAATGACACTTTATGAGTGATATGAATATTGCAGGGGACTCTTCATATTAAGTGAGCTTGTGCTCTGAGTGTGGTCATCAGATGAAAGAGATCAGTCAGAAGGTTGCTGTCAAGTTACGTGCAAACTTCTTATCATGGCTATTAATTTTATATGCTGAAATATTTAACAGAGAAAATTTCAATGTCAAATATTTTGACTAATTTTACACAAAAATCTTAAGAGTATAGATTTAGACTTAGTTCAATGTCCCCTCTTTTAGTCCTGGAAGATCATTCTTGTGGCATTAAATTAAGAATAGGCATAGATTGGGAGTCATCATCTCCAACACCTCAATGAGATGAATGGCTCGTAACCATGGCCGTTGCAGAGACGATTGGCTTGCAGACACGTGATTCAGGTGTGTTGGATATGAGTTGCATCTAAAAGTTGTTGGATAATAGATCCAGAGGACCGGACTCACTGGTTTAGATAAAGCTCACTGGCTGTTAAAATGCAACAGAACTTTGCATCGACCTTGTACAATTACTTTTCAAGATTGTATTATTACCGATATAAAAGTGAGTTTGACTTCAGCTTTAATAGTCAGTAATTTTTCATTCTGAAATCTAGTTATGCCCTGTAGGACATCTCTCACTTTTGTCTAATATAATAAGGTAAACCCAGCAAAAGCCAAGAATATTGGCTCAAGGTTGCAATTGTTTATAATGTTAAAACTGTATAGTGCAGTACACAGTAATTTAGCAGACACGTTTTATCTGAAGCAGATTACAAAGCATCATTTTTAACCATAGTTATTTTCCTAGCATGCATGTGTTGTGGGTGGGAGTAAGCCGGAGTACCCAGAGAGAACCCACGCATACATGAGGAGAACACGCAAACTCCACACAGAAAGGCCACTGGACACACCTCCCCAGTCTAGGCTCGAACCAGCAACCTTCTTCCTGTGAATCCACAGTCCGTTTAATGATCAGTGATGCTTATGTCGCCCCACTGGGCTTGTTAATAAATAGTTGATAAGATTTCACAGCTCCTGCAGTTGAAATACCAGATGGGTAGGTCTCTTTTGGAGATGCTATAGTTTCTGTTAGATCAGTGCTTCTCAATTATTTTCTATTGCCCCCCCCCCCAGCAAGTAGAAAACACCCCCCCCCCCCTCAACTCTCCACCACGACTATAAATATCTGCATAACAATAAAGAAAAAAGAAGGAAGTATAATTCAACTAGTTCAATA
>JBAMIG010000018.1:13116401-13131119 GCA_037177335.1 Kiunga ballochi | reverse complement strand
CTCTGGTAGAGAACCCGAGCTTGAGATGAACAACCACCCGCCCTACCCAAGGAGATGGGAGGGTGGGTGAGGGAGAAGTTTTATATATATATATATATATATATATATATATATATGATATAATACTTTCCTTTACCACTATAAGTAGGTCAACCCTACATTAAAAAGTGATTTTAAATGAAGTTGATGCCTCAAATAAAAGTAATTCCCCTCTGTATTGTTAAAGAACTCTTCAGTAAGAAAAAATGTAGGTTTGGGAGCTCTTTGTTGTTTGCTGTGCTTCTTATAAATATGTTCATTTGCTTTTATCCTTAGTGTGAAGAAAATAAAAAAGATCTTTATTCCCTTCTCTCTCTCTGTGTCATTGCTCTCAGGCACAACTATCCCCCCTCTCCTGAATAGTACATCTAACAACCTCTATCTCAGCTTCAGCTCTGACATTAGTGTGTCAGCGGCTGGATTTCACCTGGAATATACAGGTAAGAGCATTTATGGCTTTATCTGCAGCTAGCAAAATGCAGAGCTACTACTGAGATATTTTGTCAACTTTTTTCTCTTTTTTTCTTCAGCCATTGGTCTGGAGTCATGTCCAGAGCCTCAAACTCCAAACTATGGAATCCGGCATGGAGACAGATTCATGGTGGGGGATGTTGTTCAGTTTTCATGCGAACAAGGATACTCTCTCCAGGTAAAAGTCCTGCCTGTGTTGCATTGTAGATATTTTATACCAGACACACAACATACACACATTTATTACAGATTCATGTCAATCTGCTGCCAATTAAAATGTGAAATCATTAAAGCCTGCTCTTGTTTTTTGTATGCCATATTCATTTGTTTTATCCTCTCACTTCACAAAACTATTTAAAATATGTCTAAAGAAAATCCCACTCTTGATTTTTCTCTCTAACTTAAATCTGGTATGGTTTGCACAAATCCTGAGTAATGGATGTTTCTGGTGTGGTGTTTAGTTCATGGTTCATTTGTGGTGATGTTTTTCTTGCTCCTTATTAAATTTTAATAGTCAGTTTATACATGATATACATCTTATCATTAAAATTCATGGCTTTGAGTAAAGAACATGTTAAAATAGCACATTTAAAGCTAATCTGTTTTTTCATCTCATATTGAATGGTTATAAACTGGTTGCTTTTTCCCTTCTAGGGTAATGCACACATCACCTGCATGCCTGGACCTGTTAGAAGATGGAACTACCCAGTCCCACTGTGTCTTGGTGGGTCTCTCTTCCATGCACACAGCAATACCACCCATGCATTCAAGCGTGGTGGTGCTGAAAACAAGCAAAACTGCAGCACAGCAGAAATGATGCAAGCTGTTTCCACGGCTGTTTCACTGACTCTCTTGAAAATAAGATGTTTGATCAATTTACTGTTCAGGGATGAGATGATTACTTGGTATTCTGTGCCGGGCATGATTAGGCATTTAAACTGATGCAAAATCCGACTCAGCTGCAGACATGCAGAATCCATAAGCACATTGGTGTCCACCGAGGGAAAGTAGATGTAAGAAGATGCAAGCTCATTGTGCATTTGTTTTACAGTTACTATCTATCTGTCTATCTGTCTATCTATCTATCCATCCATCCATCCATCCATCCATCCATCCATCCATCCATCCAACCTTTCTGTGATTTACTTTTTGCGTGTTTCAGCTCAGTGTGGAGGGTCCATGACAGATGTGAGTGGAGTGATTTTAAGTCCTGGTTACCCTGGCAACTATCCCAGTGGATTAGACTGCACATGGACAGTCAACCTTCCTATTGGCTTTGGTAAGTAAAGATAGATTCTACCTACTTTTGATTTTGTATCCATTAAGTGTCCTGTTTTAGGTTTTTTTTTTATGATTGAGTTGTTTGTTAACTTGCTTTATCACTTACTGTTTGTATCTTTTATCCTTGTTATTTTTGTGAAGGCCACTTGTGCACTGTGTATTTCAGTGCCAGTCTCACTCTCACTTCTAACGCCAGTATTTGTTAGTCACAGTTTGTGTTATTTCTCTTTCAGGGATTCACCTCCAGTTTCTGAACTTCTCCACTGAAGCGATCCACGATTACTTAGAGATCCGAAGTGGAACACTGGAGACGGGCTCAGTGATTGACCGGTTCAGCGGCCCAATCATTCCTAAACCTCTGTTCAGCACCACCCATCAAACCAGCTTTTTTTTCCACAGCGACTATTCGCAAAATAAACCAGGGTTCCACATCACATATCAAGGTAAATGTTGTTTCTGCAGCTTTCCCTCCAACATTTTGTTTACTTCCCTGAGCAAAGAAAACAAAAAAGCAGACATCTGACTGTGATGCTTGCTTAGCCGTTAGGAGCAACTATTGTTGCTTAAACAACTGTGTGATTTTACTCCTGTGGGAGCTTTCCACAAGTAAATTACATTCAATTGGACTGTATTTTTTATTATTTAAAAGGCAGTTTATGAAACATGCTAGAAGGGTTACCCAGCTTCATTAGGGTACATTTAATAGGATTTTTTTAATTAAGTCACAAAATTGTAAGTTTTATTTAGACAAATCTTTCTTTTGAAAATTACATTGGCTAATGAATTGTGTGCTATTTTTTATTTCAACAGAGCAAAACCAAAGTGTTTTAGGTCATATTGGAAAAAAAAGTCTACTAAATGAATAGAATAGAATAGAATAGAATAGAATAGAATAGAATAGAATAGAATAATACCACTCGTATTTCATTTTACCAAAAGTTAAAAAAAGTATATTGTGGGTCAGAACATTTCCAACACTGATCATGATATTTACCTTGATAAGTGAAAAGTGAAATGAAAGACAATGATTAAAATTCATATTTATTGCATGACTCCCATTCACACCCAAAGTGTGAATTTCTGTTTATGTTTTTCAGGAGAATCATGTGTTTCAATGTTACAGGGATTAAAATATAAGCTCAAGTCTGAATTAAAACTTTTTTTTTCTAAACTATCTTACATAGCTCTGTATATACGAGCAGCTTTTATGTAGGAGGATCCATATTATTTGATGTGCTCACAGTGGTGTGAATTCTTGGTTCTGTGGCAACAGATGGTGGAGTGATTTTAAATTTAACAGCTCAGAAATAAAACATTATTTATTTTAATAACAGCTGGTATGTATAATGCTGTTTATTATATTTGTTTGGTAACTTATTGCTTCACTTTGATTGGCTTTCACCTTGCAGTGTTTAAAAGTATGTCAGGTTGTGATATTAGTATTTTCCTATCTACCTTACTAGTACATTTCCTGCACAGGCTGACTGGTTTTTATTCAAGGTAGGGAAGAAAAAAAAGGGGGGATTGGTTAGAAAAAAATTGGAAGGATATTTTCACATACTTCCAATGCACACTTGTGTTTGTTTGTTTGTTTTTGTTTTCTTTATGCTTTTTAAGAATAAAATGTATTTACTACACTACCTAATGTTAATTGCAATGTACCATTCAGATCTTCATTTGCTGCCATTTTTCTTTTTGTTTGGTTTGTTTTCAGCCTACCAGCTCCAGAGTTGTCCAGACCCTCGGCCTTTTCGAAACGGCATCGTAATTGGCACAGACTTTAGCGTTGGGATGACAGTATCGTTTGAATGTCTGCCAGGATACTCTTTGATTGGTGAAGCTTCACTCACATGTTTACATGGAATCAGCAGGAACTGGAACCACCCTCTGCCACGGTGTGAAGGTAATTGATTATTCAGGCCATCTATGCTCCTGTTAACTGTCAGTGTCTGTGCTGCAGCTTTATTCTTTGGTCAGAGAGGTTTTATAATGCTCGAGGTGAAAGAGGCCAGTGTGGTGTTGTGACAAGACTGCAGCCCTTCACATGAAACCCTTTTACAGCTGCCAGTGTTATACCTCAATTACTAAACAAATGTATGTTCTTGTTGCAGAAATACAACACGAGTCATTGCTTCCTGACACTGATGTGGCTCAGGCCAGTTCAAATTGAATTAAAAAGATAGACGTGGATCTAATATATTTTCCCTTTTTTCATACCATTAAAAGGAAACAAATTAGACAGAGTTACATGGAATATTTTATTTTAAAAAATAGTTTTGTTACTATTAAGTTCACACATTATTTACCCACCTCAACAAAAATGTATTGTTTAAAAAAAGTCTTGTAGCTTTCAGTGGTGGTAACATAATATTACTGGAAAGCAGCCACTGAATACCTGAACCATACAAGTGACACAAAAATATAATTGCAGTTTAATAGAAGTGTAAATTAGTTTGTGGCCCTTACATGACTCTAAAAGACATTTTTATCTCTCAGTGAATGAGACAGTTCCCAAAGCATCACAGTGTGATACTAATAAACTGGTCATTTGTTAATGGAAATTCTGTTAATTTTCTAACAGCCCTGTGTGGAGGCAACATAACCTCTCTGAATGGAACCATTTACTCTCCCGGTCACCCTGAGGAATACCCAAACTTCCAGGATTGTGTGTGGAGTGTTCGTGTCCCCCCTGGTCACGGGATTTATATCAACTTTACTGTTCTTAGCACTGAGCCTATATATGACTACATTACTGTCTGGTAGGTACGGTTTATGTTTTCAATGTGTTATTTTTATATTATATTATATTATATTATATTATATTATATTATATTATATTATATTATATTATATCATATTATATTATATTATATTATATCATATTATATTATATTATATTATATAGGTCATTTTGATGTTTTTTTCTATTATTTATTTATACTTTGATTTGTGCTATCTAAAAATAGCACATTAGACTTTTTCTTGAAAGGATGTTATGCACTACTCAGCTTGCTACTAATTGGCTTAATTCCTGTAAGGGTTGCTATGACTACGTACATCTTTCCATAGATACATTGTTACTTGACACACTACCCCTCCTTCTCTTGATGTGTGTTACGTTTTTGTATGTACCTCACATTCAGTCTGTCCTGTAAGTAATACACAATACATCTTTCCCTTCCTACCTGCTCATTCTTTACTTTTCTCTTCATTATTCTTCTTAAGGAGGGTGGCCATTGGCAGCGGCGACACTTTGTCAATGTGGGTGTTTAAATGGTGCTCTGATACCATGTTGTGTAGTTATCTGCAGGTACAAGGTGGCAGGAGAACCATAAATAGACTGTTAAGTCTATTTTTACAGCTGCCATTTTGCTGCCCCTTTTCTAAAGGCCCTTCTCTAAATCCTATTTCCTATAAATGGACAACAGGGTGCAATGTCCCTGTGGCGCAAACTGTGGAGGTGTCAAGGCAAGACTAAGAAGGGATAATACAACAGCAGCAGAATGAAACATTCTCCTACACATTTTAATGTCGGACAACCTCGAGGGATTATTGAAGCAATATAATTTCAACTTTTTTCAGTCATCAGGTAACAGTTAAGCCATTATATCATTAGTAAAGTATTTTTATGAAGGGTTTGCAACAGTCAGTTAAGGAAACTTGGGTTGTAATTAATTATGCAAAATTTCCCTCTTGTTAATAAGAAACATTTAGGGAATTTTCACACAATATGCTTCACCTAATTTCTCAGATTCCACTTGTTGACTTTACCAACAATTTGACTAATTTTGTTTCTTTTAATGAAACTTCAACAAAGCTGTCTTTATCAATTATTTTATCACCGTTGGTTTACTGAATAGATTATATATAAATTAAAAAGATCCAGTAAATATTATAATAATATCTACATCTAACTTATATTTAACACATACTTATACTTTAGAGAAACAAAAACAGCTTGTTTTCTTGATCAACTAGGGAGTGGTTGTTTACTTATAGATCCCTTGAGTGGAGTGATATAGCTGCAACATTTCAGTCCCTTTGTCGCACGCCAAACACCTCAATCTGATGAACCATGCACCGCCCACCCAAAGGCTATTGTGTGACACTCATGATTTGGTTGCTCAGCTTGTTTTTTGACCCCGCAGTCTGTTGGAAAAGAGGTCGAAGAGCTCAACTCACACAAAGCAAAGACAGCAGCAACATAAGATTGTACTACAAACTCACAATTTCAGTCACACGAGTCCTAATGTCGGTTCCCTGCAGAGAGCACAGTGTCACTGATAAAGGTGTGATTTTCTCAGCAGTCTTCACAGCCTAAAGCCAGCTGACCTGGCAGTCACTAAGTCTGCTAATTGGTCTCATACTGGGAGACTTACTACAGGATATCATTGCAGGACTTATCAGATGTGTCAAATGCTTGCCTGTATTATGCAACATTTTACTGTATATGTTGACATAATGTACTAATAACTGTTAACAACAAAACAGATAGAAATTACTTTCTTAATCACTGACTGTAAATCAAAGAAGTGATTGATTTCTTGTGAAGCCTGACAAGGATAATTAGCCCCATCCAAAATCACCTAACAGCTGGAAATAATCATTTGATTTAGCTCCATCATGATCCTTTTTAATCACAGGTAATGAGTTTGGCTGTTGGTTGGTTCCAGCCTGACAGTTGGGGGTGCTGTCATTAGAGGTGAAATATGGCTCACGGTGTCAAGCTGTGAAGCTGACCTGTGAGTTCATAGAAAACTTTCTGAGTGCTTTCTGTGGTAATTGTACAACTTTCATGCCAGCTCAAGTAAACCCATGTCTATAAGCAGGGGGTCCTTTCTTTGATAGATATGACAACAGTTCAATCGATGTTTATGGTCTTGAGTATCTCCACAGACAGAATGAGGGTTTTACATTGAGCCATGTTGTTAACAGAATGTATGATTTAGAAAGTGACTCATAAATAACATTTTTTTTTGTCAATAAACTTTGTGACACAATAGTTTGGATTATTTGGAAATGAAATGTGGGGTCATATTTAAGCTGGATGACACCTCCAAGTGTACCTGACTACAGGGGAGATGGTGGAAAAGGATGCAGCCAAAAGTCTAGTGCCATTGTAGTTCTTGTCAGCACATTGCTGAGGAATATCAATACATCTGACATATTGGTCATGGCAAGAGAGCTCCTTAGTGGTTGCTGAGTTTAAGCCTAAAAAACATATATAAGCAATAATAAATTGAGAGGGTGACTGGCTTTTTGATATAGTAAAAAAAAACTTGTACTTAGTGCTTTCAAAGTGCTCCACATAAAATATAGTGCACTCAAAGTGCTTTACACTACATGTCACAGTCACCCATTCACACACACACACACACACACACTCAAAGGCCAATAGGCACATCGGGGGTTAATGCAGGGCTCAGTGTCTTACCAAAGGATGTTCAGGCATGCAGGGAAGCCAGGAATCGATCCACCAACCGGGTGGCGACTGCTCTTCCACCTGAGCTACAGCCCCCCATAATGATATATACATTTATGGTGAAAAGAGTTTTTGAGGTTTAATGAAGTTCAATAGATTGTCAAAAGAAAAGGCTAAATCAGATGTTTATCTAAATTGTTTGTCTCTGTTCAACATGTAATGCTATAGTTATTATTTTTCTGCAGATAAATTTATTAAAAAATATTTTAGAAAAAATTTAATTGTTTCATCAATACTGTAAGAAATGTAACCAACCCCTAAACTTTGCTGTCAGCTGTTATTATACTTTTACTACAAAAACAGTCTAATAAAGACATTTAATTAGGAAGAAGAAACAAATGTACATTTCTAATGACAATGTATAAATTAAAGTGTTACACTTTGTGTTTATTTTATATTAATGACCGCAGATTATTTTTTGTGAGGAAAATATGACTCTAAAACTTTTGGGTGGAATTTGTTTATAATCTTCAGAATAACTTTGTTTTTTTTTTCCTTGTCTTTTCCAGCATTAAAGCAAGCAGAATGATAGCTGTGCTGTGAAGCTTAGCACAACTTCAAATTATTTCATTAATGCTGTCTTTACAGAATATAATGTGAGACAACACAATGATAGTTTTTTTTTCTTTGTTTTTTTTTAAACAGCTAAAATTTGTTGTCTGGTATTGTCTCACTCACATTTTCCCCAGTGTTTTGCTTCTGCTCTACATATTGGTTAAACTTATAAATGGTGTTGTTTTTTATCCACAATAGAATTATTCATGGTTAAAATACTTGCCGTAGCAGCACAATCTTTTTGCAGCAGCCTTTGACGATCTGGTGGTGTTACTGACTGGTCTGACAGTGATCATAAAAAATAGCATGATAAATTAACTAACACACCTCAAAACATGCTTGTTTTTGCATGTATAAGGTGTTTCATTGCTTTGTGGTAGTATGTGAGCTCATACATGTAGTTTTGATAAACACTAAACTAGCTGTGTGGTTTCTAAGCTGCCTCTCGACCCAGATCACTTTCACATTAATGAATATGGGGTTAAGAGGACGCCCAAACTCTGATGATGGCCTTGTTTATTCCACATAGGCATCTTGCTTTATGATAGAAGGCAGCATCTGTCAACAGATCAGTTGTGAACATTGGTTTAAGAAGCAAACTAGTACAGAGAAAATTAAACTTTTGTCCCTCCTTGTACAGTACAAGTTAGAGAACGCACCACATATTAAATAAAGGATCATTTCAATCAGGGGTCACCAACTCCGGTCCTGATTCACATGAAGATCTTCTCTAATAAGCTGAGTTCATCTTCTGCTTGTTAATGAGTCAATAATGTGAATCAGGTGTGTTGTAGCAGGAAAACCCTAAAAGCTTCTGGATGATAGCCCTCGAGGACCGGAGTTGGTGACCTCTGATTTAAATGCTTTGTCTTGCTGTGTTTTTGTCTATGAGTAACTTATCTGTTCATTTGTGATTGTGTACAATGTTTGTGTTTGAGAAAATTTGGAGAAAAAGCTTCAGTGTCCGGTAAGTGCAGAATAGATCGATAGCTATCTGTATTCACAAAGAACTGCCACTATCTAGGTCACCTGACTTCTGGAGAAGAGCTGAGATATGAAGGCATCCTTATCAACCAGTTTTCTGCAGTGGAGCGCCTCTCCCACGCTTTGTCACAAATATCCATGTGCATGTGCAGTCAGGGGAGCAGTTCCAGTTTTCTCCTCATAAATGTAATCAGTTGTCCTTCATCTTTAATCTACCTGTGGGGAAACCAATCCCTAATCACATACAACTATCAAACTGTCACAGACGACAGCAATAACTACTGGAAATGTTGTTTTAGGTGGACCTGTAGGCCTGTTGTTCAATAACTGATCAAGTCAATTCTATAGGAAACTGCATGTTTTGTTTGTAACACAAAATGTTCCATTATTTGATCGTTTTTCTGCTTTTGTTTGCCAACAGGGACGGTCCAGATCAGTCATCCCCTCAGATCGGCCAGTTTAGCGGGAACACAGCTTTGGAGTCTGTCTACTCTACCTCCAACATCATCCTCATTAAATTCCACTCTGACTTCTCTGGATCTGGCTTCTTTGTCTTGAGTTATCATGGTAAGACAGTCACCAAACAGACTTAGACAAAGCAAATATTAGTGTACAGTAAAGTGCTCAGTTGCAGATGCCCCTCTTCCTGAGTGTTTTCTCTGCAGCTACCTTATCGGGTGAAGTGGTGAATCACTGAGATGTCATTAGTTGTAGCTTTATTTATGTATTTATGTTTTTTTTTTTTCATTTTAAAACTAATAAATTTAAAACAGGATCAATATGTTTAAACATAAAAAATCAAGACAAAATTTCAAAGTTGAAAAAGGACTTTGAAAGTAGTCAATGACTTATCTGTTTCTAAACCCTTCTAACAACAAAAATCATTTCAGAGCGTCCTAATTACACTTTTATTACACAATATATGGTATATACGCAACAAACAATAATTCTAAAATAACATATGTAACATTTTACATGTGTGTGTTTTATAAATGTACATACATTAATATCTGTTTTACTCTTAAAAACATCTCTTTTTTTAACCTTTTTGTTTATATTTTCCATTTTTTTTACATTTTTTTTATATTCTCACTGAAGCTGTTCTAAATTTACTCTCCCTTAAAGCCTTTAGATTCTTCTAGGTAGTTATTTATTTTTAACTTTGGAAATAATTTGAAGAATCTTGGATTTCAACAGGTCTTCCAATTTTAATAATTTAGAATAATAAATAATAGCTGCTGTGATGAGACTAATTGTTTATTTTGGCTGAAGTGAATTGAACCTAAACAACATAAAGCTGGTCTTGTCAACAATTATGACCTTGGAAATTTCATCCATCCCTGGAAATTTAAATCTGATTAAAGTCTGTATCACAAACAACTTCCCCATAATTTCTTCACATCAGGAGCGTTCATCATTTTATCCTACAAATAGGGAATGGTGCTGTTTGTAAGTCAGTTGCTATAATTGCTGCTGATATTTCAGACCCATTTAGCTAATAAACACTATATGTGATTATTTCATATTATGCTATGATAATATGCTCATATGAATGTATTTGACTATAATGTTAATGTGGAGGATTATTTCTATGAACAAAAACAGTGGGTTATTTTTCAAGCCTGCTACTTAGATTCTATAACATAAACTTATTGTTTAGAAAATCTCTTTAATTTGAACGTCTCTCTAATAGTGTAAAAACTGGGACATGAAATAATGATGCTAGAAATGCAAACAAGTTGTTGGTTAAACATTACAACTGTAATAAACAACAGATCATTTGACTGTAACTGATGTAAATATCCTGAAAACTCAGCGTACTAAAGCAACACATCTGCTTGGTGCTGCAGCAGCAAACAAAAGTTCAACTTTGAGAGAGTGAATGTTGAAATATTTTCTCCTTGCTTTTTTTCTTGACTAACGGATTAAACTGCTTGCAGTAAAATGCAAAAAACTGACATTTATGTCGTTCCTTGATTAAAAAAAAGTAGATTTGTTTAGTTGTGTATAAAAACAAAAAAGGCTGATAAAACAAAGTCCATTTATCTTTTTTAGTCAAAATCTTGTTGAGATATGGTTTTATTTTTTAATTAATATAGAAAAACTTTATGATTTTCTGATTACTTTAAAGTCATTTGGCATATTTAATGATGCCATGGGTCTACGGTGTAATCCTGCACTGATAAAATGATTCTCTAAGTGGAGATGCTTCTATTGCCAAGTGTATTTTTTAGAAATAGGTTTTGTATCTGTCTTATTCACATCCTGCCTGTCATCTTTTGCTCAATGCCAAGGTGTGTGTTTTTTTTCCCCGCAGCAAAACTGTACAATACCATCCAATTCTTCTTTTTCTGTTTTTTCAACTTCAAGCAACAAGTATACACAACTTCTGCCATTTGCTTTCTCTAGACCAGGAGAGATATTTAGCGCAATTCCACAATGAAATAATGTTATAGAGAGACAAAAACAGGAGAAAATCATAGCTTCTAGCTAGAATCTAAATACCAATAATAGTGTTTAAACCCAATCAAATTTAAACATTTAAGCTTAATAGAAATGGTACCGATTTGGACTTAAAATAAGAACTCTATTGAAATGGAGAAAGAGAACAGGTGGTCTTTGTCCATGTTTTACATAAACTGAGTGCTGAAGTTATTGAGCTGCGATGAAAACCATGTCTTGCTGGGACATCAGATCTTTCACCCTTGATACCTTTGTTGTTCTTATTGTGTGTTTCTTAAGGTGATTATTATTTAGGTGACACATTTTTGGACTGATAGGTGTTTTTTTACCTGGGTAGAAAGAAGCTCTGTGGTGAGATGGAATCATTTCTTTTTGGCTCCATAGGCAATCACCTCTGTTGTGTGTTCTATATCAAATAGTTTTATGATGGGATGATTTGCTTATTCTGTCAATAGTATGGTAAACTGTTACAGTTTAAGTATCTTAGATTCCTGCTTTGTGTAAAAGATGAAAATAGGTTTACATTTCTTAGTATAAGAAGGTTTTTGTTTAATAGGTTGACCCATTCAGGTCATACGGGCTCGGCCAGGGTGACCACTCATCCTCATTTGGCTTTTAGGGAATGCAAAGTTATTCAAAGGTTTTTCTCCCCTAACTTTTTCTGCACTTTTGCAAATAGCTTTATGAAAAGAACTGAAGAGGGTGCACTAAGTTGGCTCGGGAGAAAAGCAGTTCAGACGTTATCAATCTGAGTAACCAGTATCTAATAAAGTTTAGAAAATGTAAACTCGCATATGAACTGCAGGCAACTTCCCATTTTTATCTTGGCAGTGATGCATGGGAAACTCTGTGCATAGCATCAAAGTGCAGGACTATAAAATATTACAGTTTTGCATAAACATATATTTATATGTGAGTTTTTGTACATTTCATTGTGTTGTAATTAGTTTGTCTGAAAGTAGACTGAATGACACCATTTTTTCATACATTAAGGTCTATATATTATGTCATATTTGGCCAAAAATGTAAAAAATAACTACCATCCATTTTCCACTGTTTCGTCCCTAAATGGGGTCGTGGGGAGGCTGGAGCCTATCCCAGCTGTCAATGAACAAGAGGCGGGGTAAAAATAACTTAATAAAAGTCATTATTTCATGCAGACAATGAATAAATAAACATAAATTAAGAAAAATAATATCACAATGCAACATCAGCTGACTGGGTTCTGTTTTTTTAAGGTAAATCAAGCTTGGATGTGTCTCCACACAGTCATGATGCCTCAAAAAAACCATGACTACTTTATCACTCAACCCTGATGCCCCATGTAGACATGCATACATTACTCAGGTGTCCACTTTTTGACCAACTTTGACCCTTCCGCTGATAAGCGGCCATGAAATTGTGCAGGAGACATTTTAAATGAGTTCAGCTGTTATTTCTGCGTCCTATCCCTATCCTGTGCTCACTTCTTCTCACAGGTTTTCCTGCAGTTTTGGATCATTTTACAGGTCGTTTCTGAGCAGGTCTTTTCTCATATGGAAAACATGGAGATCAGGAGTTCCTGCTGGCAGGTTTTAACGTTCAGCTCATGAACACCACCATCTGATGGGTTCAAATGTGTTTCCAATTTCTGTTTTACTGGACACTGAACAGAAGGAAATGACACAAGATGGAAAAAATGTAGAGGTGACAATTCATGTGGTTTTTGTTAGAACTTTTTGTTCTTTCAGATCGGTAAGACAGAGCAGTGTATCTTGTTAGATTCTCAATAGGCTGTGCCTAAAATTCTCTAGAAGTAAGACATAACAATGAGACACAATAAGCATGTTTCTTTCTCGGTGTCCTTTGGTGACCAAATTGAAATTCAGAATGTCACGGTTTGCATCTGAGCCGGCTGTGAAAGTGCAAATTTGCTTTCAAATGCCAAATAAACCCAAAAAGCAACATAAATCCACTGCTGTGGATATTTATCTCTGTCGTTGTCCTTCTATTTATTTATCTCTGGGTCAAGACTCTGAATGCCAGCGCTCCCATACAGACACAAGGGCCATACAGTGGTGCATAATGTTGTCATGGATATGAGTCTGAGAAAGCAGATGTGACACGAATGTGGAGGTAGTTATAAAAATGGTCTTAGAGCTTAGTGAGATCAGTGACTGCTCGCAATCATCCTTTCCTTACGCACAGAAGCATAGACTGTGCGGCCCTCACAAACATGCAGATATTCAGATGGTCTAGCACGCACACACACACACACACACACACACACACACACACACACACACACACACACACACACACACACACCACAGGGCTTTGATATGCATGAGAGCAGCAGATACTATTGGCAGGTCTCATTTTCATAGTCAATTTCATCCTGACTTATAGCCCTCAGCCCTCTCTTCCCCTCTCGTCCTCCACTCTGCTTGTTTCTGTCTGTCTGTCTATATTTTCTCTCTCTCTCTCTCTCTCTCTGTGTGTTAGCGAGTGATCTACACTCATGCAGTAATATTGATTACAGCCTTCAGCTCAGATGCTGTGAAGTTAGTTCCTTCTCATGATTCTGGGCAGTGCTGTATCTATGCAGCTGCTCTGTTTTGTTGATTCCATGCTTTGTTGACCCGACTATCTGAACTTAAAAAGCTAAGTTAAACTGATGATACCAATATTAAAAATCAAACCAAGGTGTGTCATTGTTTGGTGTTTTGCACTGCAGATATCTGGGTATTTATTGTGTAAAGTGACTTTTTTTCCTTTCTCAGTCCATCCAGGTTTACTGATCTCGTCTTTTCTCAAACATTTTTATACAATGTCCGTCTCTCTGTCCTCTGTCCTCCCCTCTGCTTTTTGTGCTCCCAGCCTACCATTTAAGGGTTTGCCAGCCTCCCCCAGAAGTGGCAAACGCTGACATACTGATGGAAGATGGCGAGCTGGAGATTGGTGAGCTGTCTACCTGTCATGTCTTTAAATGGGTTAAAATCACAGAGAATGCAAACTGGAACCTTATAACCTTCCAGTTCCTAAACAATATAACAAGAATCCTCCATATTAAAACCAAAGTCATTGTGGGATACATGTTAATGTATTTATTATTTGGATCCTGATTCATATAATACGGGTGAATTTTGGATCTATGCCTTGGGTAAAGACTTAGGCAGTTTGGATCGGGGCATTTTTACAGCTATGTTACATCATATATTGTCTTTCCTTTCTGTAACTGTTTGAAAACTGAAGAGATAAGTTGCTGTAGTTTTATGAGACAGATGTGTCCATTTTTGACTGATGCAAAACTATGTGTGATCAACTGTTCAGGGGTATTTTTCAAAAGTTTTAATTCATGTTGTTGTAAATACAGGTACATCTCATGAAATTAGAATATGATGAAAAAGTTTAATATTCTTCATCAGTCATGTCAGAATGTGAAACCCATATATCATATAGAT
>JBAMIG010000018.1:13100414-13116266 GCA_037177335.1 Kiunga ballochi | reverse complement strand
TTAAACAGAAATGTCAGGCTTCTGAAAACTATGTTCTTTTCCATGCACTCAATACTTGGTTGGGACTCCTTTTGCATCAAAACGGCGTGGCTTTTTCATCATATTCTAATTTCCTGAGATGTACCTGTATTTAAGGTAAAGACGTATTTGGACTGCAGGTAGGTCAGTTTGACCCAAGACGCCTTTTACCATGGAGCTTTACTGTGGTTGAGCAAAATGCCTTGCCTTTATATACGAGGCAATGAGAGGCAATTCCTTTCCTTCTAAACAGCACAGAAGGTCATTCCTGCACTGAAAGACCTGAGGAACAATACCCTAAAAACTACAAAAGGGATTATGGACTTTTAATCACAGTTTAGTGATACAAAGTTTTATATAAAATGTTTAAAGAAAACTAGGAGCTCTCCTGAAATTAGTCACAAGCACATCAATCTTATTTTGAAATATTTATGAGTTGATACCAAGGAATTGCAGATAATATTTTTTCATCTGTAATTTGCAGTACAGCATTTTCTCTGCTGTTAATGCTGCCTGAGCATTAAAACTAAACAGTCTGCTGGGAACCTGAAGATTGTTTTAAACTGGTTTGCAACTTTGTCCCTGGCATGCAGAAAAACCTTTGGACTCACTCAATCTCATGACGTTGTCCAGAACAATTTATTTTCCTTTTATTTTAAATAGAAGAATTTAAATTATAATGTATCGTAAAAGGTGTTTAACAGTTCAGTTTGCCAATAGGCTTTGCTTCTGATAGACTCAAAAATACAGCCATGTGTCCCTACAGATGTGTTTAGCAAATGATATTTTAATTTAAAAATATCTTTCATTTGTAGAAGATGAGAAAAAACACACTTATGTCTGTATGTTAGAGAATAAAAAATCTCCTTTGTTTATTCTAACTCTTTCACATTCACTGGTTTTGTGCTTCTAGGTGACATCATCCGGTACAAATGCCATCCTGGATTTTCATTGGTCGGCAGTGAAATTCTGACCTGTCGATTAGGAGAGAGACTACAGATGGATGCACCACCTCCAACATGTCAAGGTGGGAATTAAGATTTCAATCAGCCTATTATGACAACTTTGAAAATAAAAGCATTTACTCACCTAACACGGCTAATTTCCTCACCCTTAGTTCTATGTCCTGCAAACGACGTGCGATACAACTCCTCTGGCGTCATCTTGAGCCCTGGCTGGCCGGAAAGCTACCCCAACCTCCAGATGTGCTCATGGAGCGTTACAGTGGAGAAGGGATACAATGTCACCATCACCTTTGAAAGTTTCCACACTGAGAGAGAATTTGATGTGCTGGAGATTTTTGATGGTAAAAAAAAAAAGAAAAGAAAAAATTAATTAAAAAAAATCTTAAATAGACATAATTAGAGATATAAAAAGCTTTGAAGCACAGAATGACATCTGAACAACAAACAAAATAAAATCAGAAATGATGACAGTTTATCTCTATTGTCTCTCTGTTTTCTACGTCCTGTGCTCTTTTCCTTCCTCCTCTTTGTCTCAATGTCTTCCAGGTTCCACACCCAACAGTCCCACTCTGGCTACACTGAGTGGGGACCCACCGACACCATTTAACATCACAACATCTGGTCACCAGTTTCTAGTTCGGTGGTCATCCGACCATGGCACCAACAAGAAAGGCTTCAGAATTCGCTATGTTGGTGAGTACCAAAGTATGTATCCCAACTTTACTTTACTACTACTTTATAATTTAATGCATGAACTAAAGACAGGAGGCAGACAGAGACTAAGTGAAGCATTACAAAATGGATCTTTCCCTTTTTGAAATCACCAAAAATAAATCTAACAACTTCTGAAAGGTGTGAAACTTTATGAAGAAGATAAATGTTTGATATTTGTTTGATGGTGTACTTAATGTATCAGCAATTCAGCTCACCTTTTAACTTATTTCTTCATCTTCTGCAAGCTTTCCTACCCAACTTCTGTCTGTCTCCTAAAAGGACTTACTGAATTGCATTTTGGGTTAGTCCTAAAGTTTTATCCGTCCAAAGAAAGTTTGATGAACACAGATGCTGTTTTACTGCAGGCTTTGCATTTAGGCAGGCTTTTGTCTGGCCTGGTGAGTGTAACTTCAGACTGTTGGGTAATGAGGCTTGAGTGCTTTATTCAAGGACATTTTTGACAGTTAAAGAGGAGGAGACAATTTTACCTATTCACTTTGCTTATGCACTCGCTAGACTTGTCAGGAGGCTGCTGCTTTAACCTTTAAAGCACCACTGTGCTGTATGATGAATTATACACTGAAGAGTAACAGAAAAGCCTCTCAAGACACTCGGTAACCTTCTTTGCTAGCTGTGATTAATGTGAGCATCAGTAAGAAACGCTAAACATATGTTGTAAGCCTACTAATAACAGAGTTACACTACAAGAGGGTTTTTAACCTGCAGAAAAAAATTAGTTGTTAAATTACTGAAAGGAACATAATCTTTTCATCCAATGCAAAAAAAACTGCTTTGTTTAAAAACTGATTCAAATATAATTTATTTTAAAACTGCAATTCTGTCAGAGGCTATTAATTGCAAATTGTTTAAGAAAAACCTCACTGGCAACCTGACAGGAAAAAAATACTAATTCTTAAGTGGGACCATATTCTTCTGGTTCAACACATGCAGGTCAGTAGCATACTCAAGAGCCATATAAAAACCAGGCCAGTGCAAAACTTAGTTTTGCCCAGTTTGGAAAGTTAGACCCACACCTAAATAACCTTTCAATAAAATGATTTGGGAAACAATGCAATCATCACTAGTAACTTATTATAATGCATATTATCACTATTGTATGATCATCTTTATACTGCTGTACACACACAGAAATGGGAATAATCTGCAAACTGAGACAGCTTCCGAATTTGTTACCAGGTTGTTGGCAGGCACAACAGATTTCCCTCCTGCATATGCCAATATTTTCCAGAGTAAAAAAAAATGTTTCCTTGTTGCAAGATAATTTTATGAAGTAGCTCATAGCAATTGATGACTTTGAGTGTTGTGTCCAGTGTAATGTCTAAAATCTGCTGTAAGTTTGATCATTGACAGCTCAATAAAAAGGCTTTCCCATCCTACATTTTTCATTTTGTTATCTGAAATCCATAAAGCTTGTTGCTGCAGACTTGTGCTTCAAGATGTCATGGCAAGGTGTAATCACTAGTATGACCATGGCTTCTACTCACACAACAGTTCATCTAGTTGTTAGGAGATATATGTGGGCTGATGACATTTTCTCATCCCACAGATTGCACAGCACATTCTGCACAGCAGAATTTTATGCAATCTTTGCTGAAACTACTGTCTGTGAAACTAAGATTAAACACAAACAAGCTATCAGCAACTATTCATCTATCTTTGCATGCACCGTGTTTCATGAATAAGTAGGTGTTAACACTGTGTAAATTCCTAATACTTATCTACTGCTCATTTGGTGTACACATCTTTTTTTACTACAGCAAATAAGACAAACAGTACAGAGCAACACTATTAGAAACATACTGTTGTAGTTCTTACACATTTTTAGAACAGTCTACTACGTTCTGTTTCAGTGACAGTGAAGCCTTATTAAAGTGTTTTCTTTTAAATCTGTTTCTTTTACTGCAGCCCTGTACTGCTCCACCCCAGACTCGCCCCTCCACGGCTCCATCTCCTCTCAGAGTGGTGGACATGTTAACAGCGTGGTGAGGTGGGCATGTGACCGTGGTTACCGTCTCATAGGAAATGCTACAGCAACTTGCCGCCGAACACCACTGGGCTACCATGCCTGGGACTCTACTGTGCCTGCATGTCAAGGTGTGTTGGAATTAGTTCTTATTAGCTTTTGTTTGTATGTTAAAGAGTTTGGAAAGATTAACTGCTGAACAAAGATGTAGATAGCAAGAAAATGATGTATTATGACATGTTTGTTAAATTGATATGGAGCTAATGTTAATCAACAAAATAAAACGGGTAGTGGTCACAAAATGAAAAAAACAAAAACACAATGATCAAAACTTGACTTTGCACAGAAACCAACGCAACAACAAAAATGTGAAGAAAACATTTCATACAACAACGGAGATTCAATTAAATAAACTAAACATTTAAAAATGAAACAGAAAATTATGATTTGTCTTTTGAAATGTTTTCTTTTCAGTGTATGACTTTGTGAAAAGTTGGTTTATTTTTCAACATGTATCTAAAAGTCATTTCTAGTGTTTTTTTATTCCATACTTTAATGTTTCACATATTTTTTTAATTTACACAAAAATAATGTTGTAATTTATACATATTTACCTGCTTTAAAACACATTATTTAAATTAATGTGTCATTTAAACACTTATTGAAATGTTTTTTTGGAGGGGATCAGTTTATCTGTTAAAACCTGATGAGTCTTTAAGAGCAAATGGTGCCAAAGAACAAAATATTATTTTGTAAACCTTCAACTGTCTAAACTAAATCTGTTCAAATTGTGTTTCATTGATAGTTCTGTTTGCCAATATGTTCACATTATATTACGATTTGATAGAGGATTCATTTAAATCAAGTGTATTAAAAAGGTAAACAAATAAAACATACCGTATGTTAGACAGTAGCCGCCAGTAAATTAAAACCAAAAGCTAATATTTGTCATCCTTTTCATTTCAGCCATTTTTAATAAAACAAAACTTTGCATTTAACTGTTTATTTTTGGCTACTGTAATTAATGTATCAGCTAAAAACAGATTTAACATTTGTTCAAATTCAGTAAATACAAATAAAAACTTTTTTTTCTTGGTATAATTCAAATAAACTATTTCACACATCAGAAAGGCATAGTAAAGGCTCAGCCCTCCCTGCTATTGCTGAAAATGTAATGCTGAATGCAGACTGTCAATACTGTCATACCAAGGTTAAGTGCAGCTACACACATGTTTTTAAAAATACAGTGGATACACTTTTGCACCATATATATTTTATCGGAATTGCTTTTAACAAGTTTTAAAGCATCTCCTGCATATTTTTTATATTTTAGTTGAAAATCTGCTTCAAAGAACTCTAAGGATAGTTGAACAGTACAAACCCACAGCATGTGAGAGACAGAGGTGGCTTTTTGGTTTGTTTTGCCTCTATATAATCAGTGTATCCCTTTTCTCTTAGCTGTGTCATGTGGACCACCCAAGGCACCTATAAATGGTGGTGTTCTAACAGCTGACTACTCGGTGGGAACAAGAGTTTCCTATTTCTGTAACGATGGGTACAGACTTTCTAGTAAAGAAGTGACGTCAGCCATCTGTCAACCTGATGGAACATGGAGCAACCACAACAAGATACCAAGATGTTCTGGTTGGTAACATATAAACATGTTTGTCTCTTTATTGAAATAAATGTCACAAATATACACAATTCTAAACAATTATTTGTTTAAAAAAATATTCACCTATTAACTTAATGAAAAGTTAATCAAATCCAGATTCTTTGCTATGTTCTCAGACATTCTGTCATTTTTTTAATGCAATGCTTATTTCCCATCACATTCTGTATTCATGAAGCTATACCTTGTTCCACTCCTCCTTTGTCTCTGTAGTTGTGGTATGCCCCAGCATCGGGTCCTTTTCTCTAGAACATGGCCGCTGGAGGATTGTCAACGGCTCACACTACGAGTACAGGACTCGCATTGTGTTTACCTGCGATCCAGGCTACTACAGATTAGGTCCTGCTCACATCCAGTGTTTAGCCAACGGGGTGTGGAGCTGGAAGAACGAGAGGCCACACTGCCAGAGTGAGTGACTAATAAATGTGATGATCTAATAATGACAACGTGGATGTGTACTATGCATTACCACACTACTATACATGCCCTGCAGTTAGCACACAGTTTTTATACTTTAATCTGAAAATAAATGTATCCATTTCAGGCTTTTCTATGTTCAGCATTGTGAAACCAACAGTTTTTTCTGTTTATCATCGTAGTTAATAAGATAAGGGGTTCAAACAAAAGAAGCATAAATAAATAATGAAATTTTCAAACGTAAAAAACCCTCCTTTGTGTGCCACACTCTGAAAGACTATTAGCTGAATAATCATAACCAGCAGTAAAATCTCTGCACATAGATTTCTTATTTAAATATTTATTTTTTTAATTAATTTAAATAATGATGTTAAAAATCAGCCATTGGGTCATACATGCCAGCCTCAAATGTAAATATGCAAACATACAAACCACGTTGCAAATAATAACTCACCCAGTGCTTTATTTCAGGACAGCGTTGTGACAGCTTATGTTAGTATGAATCAAAAATAGCTTCCATGTAAACACAGCTGACAGTTTAGTTTTCTGTCTGCACAAAAAAAAGAAAAAAATATATATAAGCTTGTTATTCCATGTTTGCTGTCATCAAAGGAGAATGCTGTGTTTGTTTTATTTTGGTAAATTTGATGAACTCTAACGGTGATAGAGTTAATCCTTTTCATTTATGCCCCAATTTTGAAAAAGTGGCATTTCTTACTACATAGTCCCACAACTCCGCTCAGCTTCTCTTTAGAATCTCATGATCTGGGATTTTTACTGCTATGTACTCATGCTGCAATTTGTGAGGTAGGGTTTCAAAGTCCCACTACATTTTCTGATGAGCAGTTTGTCCACAGAGCGAACATTTCTCACTGACACCAATGAGCTCAAGCAGCTGCTCAGATTTCCTTGGTGCTAAACTTGCATGCAACTTTTAAATTGCAAATGTCCAACCGTGTGTTACAGTTATCTCCTGTGGTGAACTGCCTTCTCCACCCAATGGGAAGAAGATTGGTACTCAGACAACATTTGGTGCAACAGCCATCTTCACCTGCGATGCTGGCTTCATGCTGGTGGGGTCAGCTGTCAGAGAGTGCCTGTCATCTGGGCTTTGGAGTGGAACAGAAACACGGTGTTTGGGTGTGTACTGCTGTCTTCCATAGTATATAAATTAAATTATAATATTTTATATATATATAAATATATATATATATATATATAAGATATGCTACCATACGCATACAAAAACACAGACACACAATATAACACCCATCATTAGAGAAAGGGCAGGAAAGGGATTTTTACCAACTCTATCTAATGAGGACAGGTATCAAGGGAAGGTCTCTGCCCTACACCTTGTATCTGGCTGAACAGCTGATCCCCTCTGACTTTGTCCACCTCATAAGCAAAACTATCCCCCGCAAGCTTCAGCAGCTCTCTCATTTTTTTCAGAATGTTCTTTTTATTTATAAACCAGGTAGAGTGTAACATCCTTCTGTCATATGTCCTTCTCCAGTAGGTTTTTTAACAACAATCAACACCTCAAACACCTCAAATATGTCAAATGACAATGAGATTAAGTTAATAGGCAGTAACCTTTTCTTTTCCTCTTCAGTTCCACTGTGGTTAAATCGTTAGCATTTGCTGACATCAGGGATGCAGTGAAGGTTTTATCTACTGTAAAGAACAAAATCAATACTCAATCCAAAAAAAATCTCTGTGGGCAGAAAACACACATTCCCTTCTGACTTTGTGAAATGGCTTTTAAAGCGTCTCGAGTTAGCACCACACATCAATCAGACCGCTGTGACTGAATCTGATCATTTAAAAAAAAAAAAACGTTTGGTAAGCTTTTACTTTTACCAAGTCTGGATCGTTAAAAACACAAAGATGCTGTAAAGAATCTAAGTGAATCTAAGGGGTGTTTAGCCTGGGACAGAAATTCTGTGGACTTTGGGAACGTTTGCTAACTGAGACTCCAGGCCTGTTGTGATGATGAACTCTGATTATGGTTTATTATACAGTTTAGCTGCCTGGTGCTCTGAATGTTTACAGTATTCTTCTTTTTCATGTTTTATGGAGTATTTTTTGAGATTCCAATATTTTATATTCTCAATGAAGCTGATGATGAATGGGGTACAGATACTTGTTTTTATATGGATGCAAAAGAATCACAAGGTTTTTTTATTTTTTCGTTTTACCAAACTTTTTGAATGCAGCTAATGGGTACATTAAATGGGATTTATAAAACCTCCTTTTCTAATGGCATGTCATAAAAAGAATGCATTCAAACAGAGAAATATCTGCTATGGTAAAGTAGATGTTGTAAAGAAAGTGCCTTTTCTAAAGGTTGTCTTAGCACGATGAGCTTTCTGTGAGCACCTTTCACCTCGTACGTTCTGCATGACCACACAGTCACTGAGTTGTTCTTTAAGTTTTCTTCTGTGAGAGTACTTCAGATTTAGGTTATTTTTTATCTGTGCTATGCTTCATTGTGTCGGTCAGCTTGTGTGTTTGTGCTTTTGATACTCTTGTTTACTCAGATATGATGCTTGTTTACTTCTGCCACTCTTGGCAGTTGCTGATTTCTGGCTCTGCAGGATCCCAGGAGATATCCTTTGTTTTATATACAGGTGTAGTAAATTGAATGGTATCTGGTTGGATTGCAGTTTTTCCTTTTGTGGTGTCTATCTCTCTTTTATTTGAGTTGTGTTTACTTTCCCTTTTTTTTCTGTCTTTTCCGGTCGGGATCAGTAAGAAGAATGAATTTAAAACATAAATAAAGAATTATGATTATCCAGAGGATCTCTGTATATACATATATACATGAAGATCTTCTTGACAAAGCTAATTTGCTCAGCACAGTATAGCAGCCAGACCATCATTCTGCCTGCTTTGACATGACACAAAAGCGCCTTTTCAGATGGTGGTGTCTGTAGATGATCCCTGTTTTTTCTCTTTTAGGTGGTCATTGTGGAATCCCAGAGGGAATCGTGAATGGCCAGGTGATTGGGGAGAACTTTGGGTACCGCGACACAGTTGTGTATCAGTGTCTCCCGGGCTACCGCCTTATTGGCTCATCAGTCCGAATCTGCCTCCAAGATAACCAGTGGTCAGGACACCTGCCCATTTGTATTTGTAAGAACATCACACAATCACACATTTATCTTCCACTGCCTTAAATGGCAAATTATTAGTTTTAACTTCCACATGTCTCCATGACAACTTGATGCCTACATTGTAGCCATTGTTAAATCCCATACAAATGTGCATTTACTGGCATAAAAACTTATCTCAGACCAAGTGAATAAAAAGTGCATGCCATGTACAAACTTGATCTAAAATTGTCTTACATATCTCCCATGTTAAAACTACTGAGATCTAGTTTTTGTAAATGGCTGTATTTGTCAGAAATGATCCTACAGAAATAGTTTTTTTTTCCTTATTTGTACATTCTGTAATTTGCTGTAAAAATAGGCTTTAAAAAATGTTTAATAAAGAGCTCAGCTTCTTTGACTTTTTTATAGATTCAACTGTATTTGTATAGATTCTTTAGAGCAAAAATCCTGATAAAGCATCTTACAAAGGCATTTAAATGCAAAAAAACCAACATGTTTAAAGATTTGAGCAATGTAGAAATGGAAATGTGTCTGTGGTGTTGAAGAATTGACCAAACAGCAAAGTAAAACAACTGCAAAATAAGTTTACATAGTCTTCAAATATGCCCTGAAAACTGTAACTGTAAAACTGTCTCTGCAGGATCCCAGGAGATATCCTTTGTTTTACATGCAGGTGTAGCAGATTGAATGCTATCTGGTTGGATTATGGTTTCTCCTTTGGTGGTGTCTGTCTTTCTTCTTGTGTTTGCTTTCCCTTTTTTTCTGTCTTTTCCAGTCGGTCCAGCAAAACCTATTCACTTAAAATTAAAATAAATAAAGAATTCTGATTATCCAGAGGATCTCTGTATATACATATATACATGAAGATCTTAACAAAGCAAATTTGCTCAGCACAGTACAGCAGCCAGACCATCATTCTGACTGCTTAGATGCTGGACAAGACATGGTTATATATATATATATATATATATATATATATAACTGAACAGGGTTGAGTCAGTCAGTTGAACATATCTATACTGGGAGTGCAGCTTTGGCTGCAATGTGATGTAGCCCTTTGTCGTGTTTAATTATTAGTACTTTTGGGGATTGGAGTGTTTGTTGGTGCATATGTGTAGTGGAATTCATTTACCAAACTTACAATCCTACAAGTATATGAGTGAAATGTGAACATATAATTACATTTCAAGGCCAGGATCCATGTTACTACACACTGACTGCTGATAGGGTTCCAAAATATGTCTGTATAAAACATTTGTATAAAATCAAGTTGACGTTTTACTCAGTAAGGTGGAGAAAAATCTGTAAGTTAAAGGTAGCTGATAATATGTAGAAACATTTGGTTAACTGAGGCTATGTTGAAGTAAATGTATAATCCCTGTTCTAAAGTGGTTTATGTAAACTGTATTTAAACCAATTCAATTTCACTTGAGGATGAAAAAATCCAGTATGAAAAGAGGAAAGTGAAGTTATACCCGATGATCAGAATTTTTACTACAGCTAATCTGTGATTTATATTCAAGAAATATCCCCATCTTTTAAATATGCACCCGCTGGTGCTAAAGATCTGCAGATTCACACCAGCAGGTTTGAAGGAGGCCAGAGGGCCAAATATGTCAGATTGATCTGAGTGAGATTATTATCAGGGCTTGAGGATGCAACAGAAGGCTCTGATGTGACCAGGCTACTGTGAAAATGTTCTAAAATTGGTTGCTTGCTGCTAGTCTCATGAATGTTTTTAAGCGGCATGCAGGGCACAGCTGAGGTGGCAATGATGAGGCCAATTACTGAGCCCCTCCTCCCAGAAGCGACAGCCCATTTCATCACTAAATTAAGACCGTGTTGAAAACACAGAGGTGCTGTCTGAATGTCTACAGTACAGTAAATGGCTTTTTGTTTTTTGAACATGACCTGCAAACAAAGTGCTGTTCAATATAGGGTCTTAATAATACACTTTTACACACACGTGTGTCTGTGTGGTGTGGACGATGTTGTGTTTCTATTGCTGTTTCTGAGCCGTGATGTTTTTATTGAGGTTATTCATGCAGGAGTTATAGAGGGAAATCATTTTACAGCCAAATTATACTGTAATTATGGAGATGAGAGGCTCTTGTTTAGAGACACAAACACAGAATGATGATGAGACTATGATGTGTGTTTGAATGTGTGCATGTGTATCTACGTGCACTAAGCTGCAGGGCATTCATACGGTGTCAGATAAATTTGTATTTTAGGCATGCAAACAAACTTGTGATTCTCTCTGATCTACTTTCTTGGCATCTGCTTCTGCCTCATCATCCCTCGTCTAGATCATCTCCCCATCTTCACTCATCCTTTCCTCTCTTTTCTGGTCCTGCATCCTGTGTTCCCTCTTTTTCTCCCCACTGCTTTTATGTTCCATGTTTTACCAGCCAGCAATTCTGTTTTACTTTCCTTGGACTCCTCTCCACCCCTCTCGTCGCTTCCCTAATAAATTTTAAACTAGACAGTTTGAGAGGCGGGTGAGAGGCAGAGAGATGGGCAGTAACTGTAAACTGCCTGTTTACTCAAACATCACACAAACTCTAAAGAGTTTCTGTGGATGAAGTTAACAAGATGAATAAATATGACACACAATGCCAACTAGAGGACACTCAGTGCTAGCACACAATAATGGAAAGTGCAACTATTTCCAAACAATAACTGTAAATTGGGATCTCAGCTTCTTCCTGTCAGTCATATGTTTTATGAATGTTTATGAGTGACTAATAAAAGACAAATGACCCCCACACAGCTTAGAAGGTTTAGTGTTGCATTATATATGTGAATCGCATATGATTAAAGAAAATACATGATTGTGTTTTGAATTAATGAGAAAGGAAGAAATGGGTCATGAAAGCATAAAAGCTGAGTTGCATTAGTGGTCAGCCCCTGTTATAATGCAGTGATGGTCAAAGAAGCACTGCTGGCACAGGGACAACTAAATCACAGGGATGTCTTATCTTTGCAGCAGCATATTAATGATGAGACATGTTTTCAAAACTAGTAGTGAAGGAAAATCCACAAAACAGATGGATCTTGATGCTTTGCTGCTGTTAGTTTTCATTTTCAAGAAAACTAGAGACGTTTGGTTTTGGCTTCTTACTAATATCTTAATATTTGATGCCGATGTCAACCAAAATCAATATATTGTCGAAATACATTGTTGCTCGTTCCATCTTTTGCATTTGTAGAAAGCAACACAGCTAAATATCATGGTGTCCAAAGATTCTCTGCAATAGTTTCCTGTTAGGATCTGCTCATGTTTTGAGTATTACTAGTCATACCTCATTGTCAAGGCAGTAAATCACGTTTCTAACCATGTGCAAAACGTATTATACCAACAGAAAAACCTTAGTTTTTGTGTTAGGTCTATATAGAGCTTTTGTTAAGGAACAATCCCCAATAACTGCATCTTGTATTTGATTATTTGTGGTTTTATTCAATAAAAGAACTTAGGTTTTGAAATGTCATACTATTCCGTACAGTATCTTCCTGACCTGTTTTAGACACGTTTGCTTTTTAAATAAACAGTATGTATCTGGCTTATGAACCACAGATGAAAAGTTCTTGTGGAATTGATGTTTGAAGAATGATGTGTACCCTTTTAATTCACTGCATTGTTTCCTTTAGATATAGTTAGGATAAAAATGTAAAAAAAAAAAAAGTCAAGTACAAAAAACTTCATGTAATGACGAATAAAACTTTTTTTTTGTCCCCTATAGCAATCAGCTGCGGCCATCCAGGAAGTCCCATATATGGTCGTACAGTGGGAAATGGCTTCAACCTTAATGACGTTGTTGGATTTGTTTGTAATCGGGGTTATGAAATGGAGGGGCCTGCACGTGCTCAGTGCCAGGCTAACCGCCAGTGGAGCCACCCGCCCCCAACATGTAAAGGTGGGGAGAAAAGTTAAGTGTATTACCCCCTAACCTTTTATTTATTAACTTTCATTACTTTTCTCACAACCTTTTGTTTACTCTTCACCGGTTTCATTAAGGTACTTATTGAATTTTATTCACCTCTTTTTATTATTTCACATGATTTCTACTTGGCAGTAAGTTGAACCACATCTTCCATTATAATCTCAAAAGATTCACTTTGATGCAGAACTACAATTTATCCAAAATACACAGTAATTTTATCTCCAAGTTTCAGAGCAGATTCAATCTGGTCTTTCTTGCCTCTTTCAGTAGATTCTGAAGACTTGTTTAAATAAGAGTCCCAGCAAGTGTTTATAGATTTGCTTCAGTTTGTTCACAAACAATCGGCCTCAGTTTATGGGATAAAGTGCCAGTGAACTGAGCAAATGTTAAAAACCAGTATATCTGCAGCAAGTCTCAACACTGCTGGGGTGCTGAATACAATAGAGACAAACCTGCCTTACCATTGTATGTATTATTAATACTCCCTTCATTCACTCCTTTAAACAGTTATTCAGTTTATTTTCTCCCTTTTTTGTCACATAACTATCCTTATCCTTACCTAATAATTAGAAGTATTCTTTCAATTTGTATTCAAAGCGCAAAAGCATTGAAAGAACAGGATAGAGGGAAGAGAGATGGCCCTCTCTGGTTCATGCCAAATAACACATACTTTCTTCCTTGTTTCTTTTTCGGTCTGTCTGTCCCTGTCCCTGTCTCTGTGTCTCTCTGTGTATAGTGGTCAACTGCTCGGATCCAGGTATCCCTGCCAACTCTATTCGGCAGAGTAAAATAGAGCATGGAAACTTTACTTTTGGTACAGTGGTTTTTTACGATTGCAACCCTGGCTATTACCTGTTTGGATCACCTGTGCTTACATGCCAACCCACTGGGCAATGGGACAAACCTCTTCCTGAGTGCATAGGTTTGTAGAGAAATGATTTTACATTGTTTTATTTTGTACATTATTCTGAATGTATGTCTATAGTTCTTGACAGCATTCATTTCTCTCAATCTTTAGTCATAGATTGTGGTCATCCCGGCTCACCACCAAACGGTGTGCTGAGTGGAGATAAGTTTACTTTTGGTTCAACCGTTCGATACTCCTGTGTGGGAGGGAGACAGCTGAAAGGAGAATCATCCCGGACATGTCAGCTCAATGGGATGTGGAGCACCCCAATGCCCTTCTGCTCTGGTAACTGTTTTAACCTCTATTGAATATGAATAATATCTTATTATATGGACTGATGGATGAATAGAAGTTGGAGATGAAAGGTGAGTAATCTAAAACAGCGTACACTGACCTGCGTGTTTTAGAGTTAACACTTTTACCACACCTGACTCAAATGAATGGCTCGTTAGTAGAGATGCAGAGAACTTAACGAGCAGGTTAATGAACCTGAATCAGGTGTGCTGGTGTTGGAAGGAACCAAAAAACCCAGGGTGGTGTTCCCTGAGGACCAGGGTTGAAAAACGCTGATCTAAAACATGTGGAACTCATGTCTTTACATCCCTTTAGCACATGTTGCTCTCAGTCAGGTGGATGATTGAGGAGATGGATGTACAAGAAAGGTTTGAGCATGAAAACTAAATATATCAGTACGTTTGTTAAAACATGTCTGGTGCATAACCTCTCCAAATATTCAGACTTGAAATACATTGCTTTCTTTTTTTATATCAAGAATTTTTTCATGTATTTTAGAAATGCTAAGTCAGTTTTCTAAACCTTATAATTGTGTTGCCTTTAGCTGTTTGCTTTAAATCCTGGGTGGATTTTATGAAAATATTGTGGCGTTTAGGTGCAGGGCTGTCATTGTTCTGTAAAGTACTTTACATAAGCATAATTTTTCCCCTCTGAATACCCTGTATATCTCAACACTTATTTAGCTCAATTTTCTCTGCAGATAGGAATGCTCCTTACCTTCCATCATGTACACAAACACTCTAAGTAATATGGCTCTCAGTTGGCTGACTGGGGCATGATTATGGCTCTACAGAGTGAGAGGCTCCAGCTGCAGCTTATATAACAAGCTGGGTGAGAACGCATCCCAGACAACTTGACTAAGAATACATTGTTATTTACAGCCGTAGCCTGGGGGAGATGAGGTTTGAGGGAGGGTAATAGTTTAGGAAGCAGTGATTCACGGTTTCTACATGGCAGGTCTGCACCAGAGCCCTGCAGAGATAAGAGTTCAGCCCAGAGTAGCGGCGCTCACTCGTTCACTCCGCGGTTTTGTTCCATGATCACTGATCAGAAAATCTATTTCTAATGCAATGCTGTTTATGATATCTTAGAAAGTATGCATATATATTTCTACAAACGTGTCATAGTCACTGTGTCTGGACATTTTATTGTTGGGAGCTAGTTGACAACAATAGCTAAAGCAGAAATACCACGCTGGTATTTGGCTTTAATTAATTTAAATGTTGACGGTCCCGACCTATATGCGATCCTTAAAATGTAATATTAGAAAATCTTGTTTACCTCTTTAGATTTACTTAAATAGGAAAAATTAAGGTAGTCAAAATCAGATTGCACTACTTTTATTAAACTACATTGACTTGGAATTTATCCAGTTAATAATACAACCTTTGGGGGGCGGGCCACGTAGTGCTTGGTGGGCAGAGCTACTTAGGTGTTTCTGCCCTCCAACATGGTGTGGCTACTGCCCCTCAATCTTAATTGCAAACAACACGATGGGGTCATATCCGCCCCCATTTCCGGGACACTTCCGGGAAAGAGTCTTGGACCGGGGGGTGGGTGCCTCGGGGCCTGGGCTTTGGATTGGCCTTGCTAATGGGGGGGTGCTGTGGGCCCTGGGGGTGCCGGGCCCCGTGCATGTGGGGGGTGGTGGTGGGGTGCTCCTGGCCTTTCTATTCCCTAGCCCACTGGGGAGAGAAGGGGAAGGATGTGTGTGGATGCATGGTATGAGTAGGGGGGGGGTGCTTGGGGTCCTGGGCCGGCGCTCTGCCTGCCGTGAGCGGCCGGTGCCCGGAGGGGTCAGCGTTTCCCGGCCTGGGC
>JBAMIG010000018.1:13068800-13081189 GCA_037177335.1 Kiunga ballochi | reverse complement strand
TTCTACAGCATGTAAAAGAAGAAGTCCCCAAGCTGAAAGGTGAAAAGGTTATGATCATATATAAAATTAATCTAACACCGGTCATACAAATTCAACAAACATATCAAAAGAAGGGAAGGGGGGTATAATGGCGTATAGGGCAATGAGTACACATATTTCTAGGAGGAGACAGGGATTCAGATTTAAATGGAATTTGTGCTGAGAAAATGTGTAAATACAGAAACATTGTGTACCTCATGTTAATACTTTGACCTTTATTTATCATAGTTGCTTATTGTGGTCCTGTGTTAAGTTATCCCCTAAAGGTTTGATTAAAATAGTATATAGTACCTGTATCGTTTTAAGAATAGTGAAAAATAAGGCTTTTGTGAAAAGAGTAAATAAATTAAATTACTTACTGATATACAAACAAAATACTTGGAGCTGTACATCAAGTGCAATAAAACCCCATTTCACTGATCTGCAGTAAGAACGTCTGGATTTCATTTGGCCTGGATTATCTCAAAACCAAAATAAGAAAATATTATTCAGAATTGAAAGAAGCACCATTACATGAATGCAGGACTAAATCTCTACATCAGGAATTTGTTTGTTTAAATAAATAAACAGGAGACAAGAAGGAAAAGTATGTGAAAGCGATTTTTCTTTCTTTTCTCCAGTTCCAGATGATGTCTTCGCTCCAAACTACATATGGAAGGGTTCTTACAATTACCGTGGGAGGAAGCAGCCTATGACACTGAGCATCACCAGCTTTAATTCCACAACCTGGAGAGTAAATGTTACCCTTAGCAATGGCAACATGGAACTGCTCCTTTCAGGTATGTGACATAATGGTGCTACATAAAGAACTGCAATCCAGCCTGTAAATGCTCCAGCATGACATGATGCCGTGCTCTATTTCATGAAAATATATCATGTTTATGGCCGAGTGCTACAGGATGCTCTATTGATCAATTGGTAACACAGTAAATACACACCGGGTTCCCGCTATTGACTCTTTCACTGATGTATGCTGCTTTCTAATGGTGGATTAGAGGTGTCTCTTAAACTCCTAAAGCTACCATGCTTCTTTTTAATAGTGTTTTGTACCTCTAAACACGCACACATACTTACTCAGATACATATCCCCCAGGGTTCCTCAACATCATCAGTAGGGGGTTAAGACCCTAATAAAACACAAATCCTTTTGATGCTGGAATCTGTTCCTGAAGTGGCAGAGAGCACAACAATATGACAAAACCATGTTGCTATCCTAATTTAAACAATCATCTTCAGGCTTGAAGGGAGCAGCTTTACAGCAACAACAGCTGAAGCCACACTCTCTGCCCCGTTATTCTGAATTTACACAATTTAGTTTTTAGAATAAAATAAAAGCTGCTCGGTGCTCTGAAAGAAGTCTTTAATTTGAGTACGACAAATACTTACATGTAATTCTCACGTTTGGAAAAATGAGACTTTTGCTATTTTTCTGAGTGAATTTTTCATCAATTACCTTCATCTTCATAAAGTGATGAGCTTAATATTCTACGACACGAGCCATCTAACTTAGCATAAAGACCAGCGGCATGAAAAAACAGCAGGCTCTGCTCAAGATGATAAATATTCTTACAAATCCCTCTAAAGCTGTCTCACTGACAAAATGGATCATAAAGATGATTTGTGATATGTGACAGAATTAAAACATGTGCATGTTTCTATTTAAATGTCTAAATACTGCCTTCCAGTTTATCCCACATTTTTTTAAAAGTCAATTTTACTGCTGATTTTACGTCCTCATGATTTTTCTAATTGTGCTTAATATTTACATCTCTTGCCAGTGCTCCAGGGGAGGAAGAATCCAATTACTTCAAAGGTTTTATTATATTCCTAATTATATTTTAATTTGTGTGTCAATCAATTTAGGTGTTTATAAGGCTTCAGAGGCCCGGCTGCTCCTTCTGATGTACCAGGTAAACTATGTGAACCAGGGGCAGCTTAAAGATTCAGCCATCTCACCAGCCAAAATTATTGAAGACTCTTGGACCATGGATGGATTTGTAAGTCCTGGAGGAGACCAAAATAAATAAGATGTACAGATTTAAACTGTTTAAGAATAGCTTTTGTGAACAATAATGTCACACATCTGGTGCATCAACAACTTTTAAAAAATAATTTGGCCACACAGTGAGGATACTATAATCCGATTTCTGCTCAGTTTGTCCGAGTGAGGATTTCTGCTTCAAACTGTATGTGTGATGAGCTAAAGCTCTGCTGTCATTGGGATAGCACCACAGCACTACGTTCTAAAAATAGAAAGGAGGAGGCAAAGGCAGTTTGTGCCTACATTCAAAAAGGGTTTGTCTTTGGTCATGTTGAGCCTTTTTTTAAGGTTTCTAAAATGTTGTTGGGTCATTTTTCTGACAGTCAAGTTCTGAAAAACTCTTAAAGACTGCATAACCCTAAATTTATAGCCCATTATTTTTTGTGTCCTTTTCTTGATTAATGTTTCTGTCCTGTCTCTGTCTTTCCAGGTATCAGCAGAGCCTGATGGCTCCAGTTACGTATTCCAGGGCTTCATTCAGGGAAAGGACTATGGGCAGTTTGGACTGCAGCGACTAGGTCATTCACTCTTTTTTTTTTTTTGCAGCACCAGACAATTACATTTTTCTCTTAGGTCACCTATAACAAGGGGATAAAAGTAAGAAAAATATCTGACAGACTTCTGGCGTGATCAAGGTGTTTTGAGTCGTATCCAGCTGGAAATGGAAAGTCAATCATAAACAAAGCAGAGTAATTATGATCCCCCTGCTTTCACTGTTTATAGTTGAAGGTACTGAGCAGGGATATATCAAACGTGTTGTTCCCAGCATCTCTGACGCAGATATTATCTAAAACTACTAACGGTACCAAATGCAGCAAAAGAAAAAGAAGTGACATTTTTAAAACGTCTACAATATTTTATAGATATTTCTTTTTATATAGCAAACTTGAGTTCCACCTTGGACTCTAAACTGTATGTTTTGTGTTGTGTTTTTGTCTTATTTTTTTTTATGACAGGTCTAAACACATCTGAGAGCCAAAATTCACCACCTCCACAGTTAGGTACCAACAGCAGTTCTGTGGCTATCGCTATTCTGGTGCCTTTCTTTGCTCTGATCTTTACTGGCTTTGGCTTCTATCTTTACAAACAAAGGTATGTGAAAAACACCCTGCATGTCTTTCTCTGAAGTGCTTTAGAGAAAAAAAAGAAAGGAAATTATGTTCCTGTCAGAGTCGTCGCCTCTATTCTGTTTTTTTTTTCCTTTCCTGTCATTCAAAAAGAGGGAAAAAGGCATCATTAACATTTTAAGAAGATGTCTAATTTGTGAAAACAATGCCTGCTTGAGTGGTTTGGTTGTTGAGGTGCTAAGAGGCAGTTAAGTCACTGTCTGGTGCAAACATTGCAACAAAACAATCCTTGTTTAGAAGGTGGTAAATTGGATTTTTTTCTGAGACAAGATTTAAGCACAACTGACTGGTGTTTGCATTGTTAACAGATGCAGATAACGTCTGTTCTGCTGTTAATATCTACCTAAAAAAAGGGCTTGCTGAAGGAATTAGTTTTGGATGGGTTGTTTAGAATCACGCTAGGCTTACTAAAAAGCACAACACACTCTCTCTAATCCCTCTTAAAGCCTCTTTACTATGCCAGTACTCCCAAGACTGCATTCACTATTGTCCACAGGCTCTTAATTATGCTAATATTAATAGAAAATTAGAAAAATGTATCTTTCAGTTTGTTTATGCTTTTCTTTACTGTTTTTTTTTTTTTTACAGAACTACTCCAAAAACACAATACACAGGCTGCTCGGTCCATGAAAACAACAATGGCCAGGCTGCGTTTGAGAACCCCATGTACAATACCAACACCAAGGCTGTGGAGGGGAAAGCGGTTAGATTTGATCCGAATCTAAATACTGTGTGCACCATGGTATGAGGATTCATTATTCCTACTTGAGTTTAATGACACAGATACCCAATGGGACCACAGTTAGTACAAGGCTTTGGATGAGGAGAAATTGTGTACTCCGAGTCAAACAGTGCCGGCAGCACAGTCTGATTATAAAAGACCTTCGCTTCCTGTTTAGAAACCCAAATCCCCCCAGCAGAGGAAAATTCTTCAGCTGAAACCAAAAGCCAGCGTTGATTCCTCTCAATAGCAACGCTCTGTAACCAGAACTGAGGATGTCTGCTGCCTTCGAAAAGGCAAACAACCAGGAGCGATCTGATTGTGAGTAAATGAAAAAAGAATGCAACGCAACAAAAACCACCTTATCCCGATATACAGCAGGTCATGGATACTTTAGGATCGTATCCTAAACCAGACACAGCCATTGTACTTCTTTAATCCAATTTATTTCAACATCATTCCTAACAAGTAAGCCATGACCTGCTAGTTGGATGTGATTATTTCACCACAACCCAGTGCAGAATTTTGTTCTTCAAAGTTGAGGAGAAAACCCACGCTGAATTCTACAGCCATTCATTTCCATGATGTAGAGCACAAATTCTGAGTGCTCCAACCCTGATAATTCAGCATAAACTGCTTTAAAAAAAGAATAAAAGAGTATTTTATTTGACATGTTTTCACTCCAACTTTGTTGACCTGGACCAGGACTCACTGGCTGAAGAAAGTGACCCAAGGATCGAAGACACTGTGAAAAAAAGACTGAATATAAGTTTAGATTCAACACTGACAGTCTGAAAAACACTGTCACCAGCAGAACATCAGTAAACTGACTAACTAGTTGTGAACAAAAGAATATTTCTAAAGAACCATGGAGTAAAAACCAAACAGGTCAATCTCCTGTCTCCATGACAACCAGAGATCAGTGCTACAAGTCTCGTGTTATTTTTTCCTCCCTTTCTTCCAACCTAAATGGAATCTAAGAAGGCTAATGCTTGCAGACATTCGCAAAAGTTGCTTTGAAAAGAGACTACCAAGTGAAAGACGAGGGCATCCCTGGAGATGGAGCTGTAATCCTAACTGAGCTGGGATTAGAGCAAAGCAAAACTACAAGGAGCCTAAAGGAGAGCTAGCACTAATAGAACAGATGAGACACTGACTCATCTAATGGACAAACTGCCCCTTCCTATCCAATGGATAAGAGAGGAGAATAACGAGATGGAGACAGCCCTTAACTGAACTGGAAGCAGAATAAGGGAGTCATTAAGAAAAAAGATGAGATCTTACAAGTCATACGCAGCCAATCAGTCTGTCTAACCTGAAATCATCTAGTTGGAGAGGTCAGCCCTCCCTCTACATAATGAGTCAGATCAGATAGACTATGGCCTTCAGGAAAGATGTTTCTGATCCTGTGAATTGAAAAGGAATTGGATTAGAAATGGACTGAATGAAACGGAGGACTCTGATGGACAAACAAAGCAAAAGACTTTGAGAAAACAGAGAGCTCTGGCACTAAAGCACATTTTACAGGGACACTACCTGTCTATTCACTGAGAGGTGAAGCTACGCAGGGACAGAAAGGTTCAAAGAGGCAGGAATGACAGAGTGAATCAACCACACAAGATATGACAGTTATACACATCACACAGTCAGACACAGACATTCTCACAATGAAACAAAAAAGGCAGTCCACTGTCTTCACTACAAGGTAAACAGGTAAAAACTCTGACTAGCCTGCTGACAGAGAGACAGGTGAGGAGAAAGACAAACAGGGTTGTTGCCCTCCAACTGTGGACACAGTTCCACTGTTATTCTGCACTCTGAGAGTGCTTATCTTCTTTCTTTGTTACTGCTGCAGAATCTTCTGATCTGTAAATCTATTGGATATATATTCTGGAGCATTCACCACCTATATTTTTGTGCTATATATTTACCACAAGGGAGGGGTTGATGGGGAGAGACAGAATATTGCAGTTTTTAGAAAAGGTGAAATATCTGAATGAAAGACATTAAAGAAGTCACTGAAGCTAAATTTTTGGTTCCATTGAAACGTGAAATAGATTTCTTTTAATCCTTTGCATAGCATGGAGTTCCTCTCACCACCACTGTCTTTCCCACCGGGGCAATCATGGGTATCAGCGGTCTTGTTGTTGTCTTAATGGTAAAGATGCAAGCATTGCCAGCAACAATCCTAAACTTTAAACTGAAGATTTTGTCTCATACTTATCCCGAATGTCAAACTCTTAATGGGCTTCATGCACAACTCCACTACTTCCTGAACTTAACACAGCACCTTTGTGTCCTGTCTTTAATTACTGGGTAGTAACCATGATGGCAATTACCAGACATGGATTATTCAGTTTGTCCATTAAGAAACAGAAGAGATGTTCTAAGTTGTGTCTAAAACCCGTTGGTGTGTCTTTGGCTGCAGTTTTCCAGCACATTCACAGATAGATGTCATCAAACGGTGTCATCCTTTAAATGACTGGACGGTGTTACGGCAATGTTTTCTAATTTAGTCGGTCATTTAAAAAAACATTTGCACATCAAAAACATGTACAAATGTTGTATTTTGTCCACATGCTGATGAGCACGGTGTGAACATGGAACACAGAGAGTATTTAGAAACAGATGAAGAGTGAATCTTTGCTTTATTTCTAATTGTGGGATAAAGCAAGTTATTCTAGTAATGGAGGTCATTGCTTTACATCATGTAACCTGTTAGTGATAGTTCCAGAACATTTTATGTTGTTGCTTGTTTATGTTTCTTTTTATGTCATACTGACTCGTTAGGATGAACATACTAATGATCAACTCATGGCTTTAGGAGGAAAGGTTTGTTTTCACAGGGCAAATGGAACTTTTAATTGATCCATCATCAATAATATAAATTCAAATTTAATCTTGATATTTATGTCATAAAGAACGTTTTGTTTAAATGATTAATATGATGCTGTTAAAATAATTGAATTCAGTTTAATTTGAGATTTTATTGCTTTTATATCCGTTGTGCCCTTTCTTTAGAAAAATTATTTTTGATGTTGGGAATTTTAAATACAAAAGTGGAGAGATTCTTCTTTTATGTGTTTTTTTATTCAACAAGTGTATATTAAATGTGTACATTTATGGGGAAAAGCAAACATTTTCTGAGAAGAAAAGGGACAGATTTATAAGAAAAAAATACAAAATTTATTGAATCAAAATCAAAAAATCTTTTGGGTTGCAAGAAAAAAAGACAAGCAGCATTGTTTGTTTTGTTTTTTTATTTTAAGCAGGAATCTGAATCGCCATAAATTTCTAAGCTCTTATTTTTGTTTAAGTTTGAAAATTTCTTGCATGTTTAATTAAAATCTTTCCATTTTGAGTCACGGTGACAGACGGACAGAAATATAAAAAATGATCTGTTATTGAAAAAACTACTTTCCCCCTGAACAGACTCTGTTCAAAGTTTGTAAGTGTGCCATATTCCTTATAGCAGGGAGGGGACACGGTCCTGTAAGTGTTTGTCATTTCTGTTGCATCACACCTCACTCATATCAATGGGTAATTAGCAGATTTGTGCAGTTTGATGTTAAGCTCTGGACAAGTCTGCTAATTAAGTGTGATGTGTGTCAATGTGTTGCAGCAGGGATGCACACGGCCCTGGAGAACCGGAGTTGCCATTCCCTGTAATACATATGCTACAGTAAGTGTAGATCAGGTGTAAGCAACTCTGGTCCTAGAGAGCTGCGCTCCTGCAAGTGTTGTGAGTTTCCCTGTTGACACATATTGGACTTAATTAGCAGACTTGTGCAGAGCTTGACATCAAACTCTGCATAAGTCTGCTAATTACCCATTGATCTGAGTCAGGTGTGATGCAGCCCGAAAACTCACAACACTTGCAGAAGCGCGGCTCTCAAAGACCAGTTTGTAGACACTTATCTAGTTTTAATTATTATTACAGATAAAACTGACTGAAAATGTAATTGGATTTGACCATCAGACATGCTTGATAAATGTTAAGATAAAAAAACACTTTTTTTCTTGTATATTTGTTACTTTTTTCTCAGGAAAATGACTTTATTCTCAGTGAATATTCATGTTTCTATTTACATCTCTGATCGTTGACATTTTTTCTGTATTATTGGCCATGGGTTTTTACAACTTGTTTTCAATCAACATAAACGGTACACTTTTCAAGGTTTTATTTTGGAGCTTTAATTATTTTATACCTCCTTTGGGAAATCTGAAGTATCATTAAGGTTTGTGTGTAAATATCCAAAGCTGAAAACCGTCTTTAAGTAGAATTTATTTTTCAACTGTTGAGAGATGATATGAACAGACCTTGTTCTAGAAACCTCTAAAAGTTAATATCAGAGTAAAAATTAACTTATTTTAATTTAAAGTATATCCATATAACCTCAGTTCAGTGTTTTATGGTTGGTGCCAATATTTCCATTCTAATCTATTGCCTTCTGATAAAAAAACTTTTGATGAGTGAGCTGCTGTTGAGACAACAAAGGTTTGATTTTTGTATGAAACGACTCATTATGTTAAAGTCAGACATTATTTTAAGGGTAAAGTGTGAACATGTAGCATATGAACTAGACCTGGCATGAAAACAGAAAAAATCAGACATGTACTTCCTTTGTTTTGAGAGCCTGGCAGTTTAGCAAGTTTGGTTCTGTCAAATGATAAAAAGCTGTGATTCTTAATGAGACAGGGTGCAGAAAAACATTCACTCTGTTTTCGACACCCCCGCTGCTCTGACCACAGGCGCCACCAGCTGACACAAATATCCTTTTAAAGTCATTACTGATTTCAAAGCAGCAGTAGCTGGGGCTTCCTTGTTTACCCACGCTGTGACCGCCCCGCACTGCATCACTATGGCTACATTCCTTATTCTCATAGTTTGGAATGATTGTTGTTGCTTTATTTTTATTTTTTTGGTAAGAATCTGACACAGTGCCTACCAAAACCAAGGAGACCCTCCCTGCCATCAAGCAGCCGACACATCCACTCACAGACACACCTGCTCCAGCACTCTCGCTTCATCTAAACCTTTATTTTCTAAGCTTCAGTCTAGTTTGCCACAAGCTTTTCCTAATGATTGACTGCAATAAGACCCATGTGATTTGAAGGACTTAGAGCCGTTTCTGCCTGGGGACATTGGAAATATTCACCATTTGAAAATAAAGCAAAGAAAAGAAGAACAAACACAAAAACAAACAAAAAAGAAGAAGAAATATAGAATAAAAAAGTGTTTTGTACAGAAATATATTTTTATGATGAAATTATTTGTAAAATGTATAAATCTATTATGTAAATTTTCAATGCAATGTAAAATTAAAAAGGCTAATTGCTTTTGTAAAATTGTGTTCCTTCCTTTTTTCTTCATTTTCTGGCAAACACCAGAACACGCCTTGCATGGAAGAACTCAGAATGAAGTCTATAAACTATATCCATATACAGTTTATCTCACTTTAAGATGCACTTGTTTCTGCTTTTTTCTCTATCACCTGAATCCAGCGTTATATTTTTGCTGCTGCACCAGTGATTACTGGTGTCTTTCTGCAACACAAGCACATAAGAAAGTCAAATGCAATTTTGAAAACTTGTGATTAGAAATAAATGAGTCTCATATAGCAGACTTCACTTTGTTGTGTATTTATAGAAAGCATATTTTAATCATTGAACTGGTTACAAGAATCACGTAAAGTAGACTGAAGTTTACCCACAGGCTTTGAAGGTTCTGCACAGAGAAAATGCTCAGGTTTATTTATAGCATGACACTGAATGTAACAGGTTAGCGTAGGTGTCATGAGGAAACGCCAACACTACATTGACCAATCAGCTTCTTGAGTTAAGAGGGTGAACAAATCTGAGTCTTTTACATATTTAGACTTGGATGACCTGTTTGCAGGAACAGCTTACATCTATTTAATGAGGCTTCCTTTTATTATCCACATATAGATATAAAAAACAAAAGTGGTCACGACTTCTGTTTTCAACCATGCAGAATAACGTGGAGGTGCACAGCATCTAGGCCACAAATCAAAAGCTAGAAACGTAATAAATGTAAACATTTTAAGGTAAATTGTGCCTGGTTTATTAGTTATTAGAGGGGGGGGACTGGAGCCTATCCAAGCAGTCAACGGGCGAGAGGTGAGGTACACCCTGGACCAGTCGCCGGTCCATCACAGGACAAACACAGAGACAAACTTTTTTGATTCCAACTATATATTTTCCCTTTTTTTAAAGCACGTTTTGTTACTGTAATTATTTGGCAAAGTTGTAGTAAAGATAAATGCATTACACGGATCATTTAGTATCATCAGTCTTCCTTTTATAAGTTACAGAAAACAGAAAATAGGCAAAGAAATGTAATAATTTATTGAAAGATGAGCAAACAATAAACAACATAATAAGTGAGTGTTTGCAAGTTAAGATGTAGAATTCGGTGTTATTTTTCAGCACAGGTCTTCTTGGACAAGCATTCTTGTATTTTTATCAGCCAGGAACAAAGTTTCCTAAAGACAATTTAAAGCTTTTCTTTGCATCCTGGCTGCTTTTTGTTCCATTCTTCTTCATCTTTCAGTGCAGTATTTGCCTCTTTTCATGGTGCTTCCTATTAATAATACCTCAGCCATCCTTTCATGGAGTTCATTTCTGATCTTTATCTCGAAAGAACAGCAAATTAAACAACTAAAGAGCAAAATATATGTAAACTTTCTCTTCATGTATTTTATAGATGCAGGGAAAATATTTTTTAGTGTTTCTCTCTATTGTCTATTTCTTAACAGCAGAATCAACTCTTTTGATTATGATGAAGTAAAAGGACTGAACTGAAAATAAGTGAACAAGCAGGAAATATCACAAAAAAACGTTGATAGACCTTCAGAAACTTTAGAGAACTATTGATCATGGGCACTTCAGTACACAAAGTTTGGCTTCTTGGAAGTTTATTATGAAATGTAAAAATAGCTGGGCAGTAATGTGGTTCTATTACAGCCAAGTTTCATAAGCTCTGCAATCAATACTTGGATGGCCACCGGTAAAAACAAAAAATCTAAAAACACATTTTTTTTACTTAAATATCAGGATGCATGTGTACAAATCCAAGAAATGTAGTTTGGAATAATTTACTGAGTTTTAGGCAATAAATTAACATATAAAGCTTCACCCTGGTATATTTCTTCTAGCTCTCAAAATGCCAAGATGATAGTAGTGCTAGTTAATTATTTATTGATTGTAAGGTTCAATTATAATTATAACTTATTTTAATATTTTGTGGGTTAATGTGGGTTCTTCCGAGACTTTTATTTGTTATTTAATTTAATGCTAATGTTTTCATCATTCTAAAGTACTTTTAATTTAAATAGTTTTAATTTATATTTTCATAATTTTCTGTGCTTTTGATGTTCATTAACAAAATGTTTGGGATTCTCAGTTTGTATTATTTTTAGTGATGGGCTCAGGGACTGTACTAAAAATAGAAGACATGAATAACCTGATATAAAAATATATTGCATCCAAAAAAACAAAGAACATAATCAAATGTAAACCAGGCCCTAGGGGTTAGGAAGGGTGGTCATTTTGTCTGCATTTTTAATGCTATAGGCTCATTTTATTTACTCAGAACCAGTAAGAGTGTAGTCTTCAGTGAGTAGTTCATTAGCAGTGCTGTCTGATTAGACATATGCCATATCCAACTCGCTCACATATGACACACCCAGATTTTAATATATGTATTCAATTTGGACCTAATTGTTACTAAATTGTTGTACAATATAAATAAATGTTTGCTTGCTTGCTTTTTTTCACAGGTTAGATTCAGGTGTTTTTCCAGAGGGGGAGTAGTGGCTTGTTTTTAGTAGCGGTTTTAGGCTAAAAGTAAGTGAGCAGGTAGGATGTACACGATTATGGTTGTCTTCCAGCACTTAAGTATTTTAGTTAGACATTTTTACATGATCTATTATAACTTTTTTATTGAGTGAGCTCTGCTTACAGACTAAAGACTAATATATTTAATCTCATTTCGCATGCTGTGTGGAGAGTCTTGCAGTCTGATGTCATTTGGGATTCGCATTGAGTGTGGAAGATGACCCAACATGTCTGAGTTAATTAACCTGGCTCTGTTTTCCTCTTTAATTAAGTGGAATAATTTTTCAACTGTGTTGAGGCTTGCAGAGCGATTACAGACATGCAGGAAGAGTGTTGTCTCCGTGGGAGTATTGTTTGAGAATATATCAACACCATGTCTTGTGCATCCTTCTCATATGATCCTTCATCCATGCATTCTGTTGACAACATTTTTTATTCAGTTATGGTGAATTCAAAATTGATCTGAAATCCATTAAGTTATCTAAACATTTATAATTAAAATTGTGACTGAGATAGTGATATATCTACTGGCCACTAGATGGTGCCAGTGGACGAATGGTGTAAACAGCTTCTATCTATCTGTCTGTCTGTCTTTTATATA
>JBAMIG010000018.1:13040662-13051415 GCA_037177335.1 Kiunga ballochi | reverse complement strand
GGATGGATGGATGGATTGATGGATGGATCCATCCATCAATCCATCCATCCATCCATCCATCCATCCATCCATCCATCTTTAGAAAATACTGCTTTTTGAATTCTGTTCAGTTTAAAACAGATCATCCAAAATAAAGTTCTGTTCTCGCTTTACTTTAACAGAAAATGTACATTTTTCCTCAACAGAACACTGAGATGCAGGATTATCAAAGAGACATCTAAGAGTTTGAGACCCTGGTTTGATCCAGTGTTCTGTGATAAAGTGTGAAAAATGTAATGTTTGAGTACAAAAACACTTTGATGTGTGTTATGTGCAGCAGTGAAGCAAATAGTATGAAGCATAAACTATAGCGTGGTTCTGTTGAACTGAAGAGGAAAAAAAGATGAGATTTAATTTTTGTATTTGACCTTGAGTTTGTTGATCTCCTTCATTTGCAACTTTATTACTAAACAATATAAATACTACTTGGGGATTAAAATCTGTACCATAGATGCAAATCTGTACAGGTATTTGCTGAGATCTTATTGGTCATTTTCAACCTGGTGAGATTAAAATAGGGATAGAATCAATATTTGGTGATGTTTTGAGTGCTTGGAAACATTTTTAACAGAAACAAAACCCATTTATGATTAGAAGGTAAAATGTTCCACTTTTTAGTTTATATTGATGATCAGCTTTAGATCAGACTACATACTATGTCATTTCCTGTGATCTATAACAAGGTGGGCATGCAGTAACATTTTTAAGCTCTCCATTACAAACATTGAGTGTCATATCATAATGTGTGTTAATGTTTTATCTTCCTTCCAGCTCCACTCAGCCAGCTCTCACACCTCTCTTGAACAGTTATTCTTGCTGACCCTCATCCTGTTTCTGCTTGCCCTTACTCTTTTTATCCTCAGAGTCTCTCCTGTCTCCAGCTCCCATCTCTTTCACCCTCTTTACGCGTCTCACTCCTCGGATGGGTTCCGGCTGCTGAGCTGGTGGGGCTGGTGGCCGGTGTGACTGCTCGGCTGTCTGGTGTCGCGTGCGATCAGGGCGGACGTCGCGCGACGAGGACGATCGGAGCTGAGCGCCTCCGCCTCACCGCGGGTCACCTTTCACGCGCAATTAGTGTCGGAGCAGAGGCGCGCTTGCCGCTTGTCGGCCCCGCTTATTGTGAAGATCAGCGGCAATCAGTCTGCACACTCCTCTCTTCTCTTTCCCCTTTCACATCTCTGCCTCTAACCCTCACTCTCTCTTCCCCCTGTCTTTCTTTGTTGCCGCTCGATCTCTCTGAGTTTTCCCCTGATGTGCTTTTGCAGCTCTCAGGCTAAGTGCTGCCGTCTGGCAATATGTTATCCGACTGCTCAGCTCTCTCTTCATTAAACAGGCTTGTACTTATTTTGGGTTGAGCTAAAATCATAACGCTATGGACCCTGTGTGACTTCATCCCCAGCTCAGAACTTAATTTAGCTCCATTTTTTATTGCTTAGCTGGATGTTTCTCCTGTTTTTATGTCAAGGGATTTTCAATCACTTCTGGATTTTTAGATCCATGTCAGCAATTTTAACATATCTGAAGAAAAGATTAATAGTATCACCAAGTGGCACCATATTAATAATAATAATGAAAAATCATTGTCCTGATGTTTGTTTCTGTAAATTAACAGATTTTACTTCCTAACTTGCTCCAGACCAGTAGGTCAATAGATGCAAAGGCTTTTGATTATAAATTAAACCAGTAACATAAAGTAGAAACCATTCTAATAAATCTGCATGTTTTTGAATAATTTATAACAGAAATGAGTTTTTTCCTCCAAAGATTGCTGAGCAAGTGCATAAATTACTGTTTGTGTCTTGGTTGGAATTCTTTAAAGAAATTTACAAAGACCTTTTTTTTAAATATTAATCTGTGCACAGTGTTGATAAAATGAAGCTTTTTGCAAAGATTTGCAAATTGGTCTTGGATATATAACATTTCAATCCCCTGTTCTTCTAGATAAAAATAATTCACCCGAAAATAAAGATGAAACAAATCATGATCAATATGTAACAGATATTTACTCATACTGTCTCTATCTTATTAAAAATCAGTGCATAGATGCCTTACAGATTGCCGTCGGTCACTCTGAGATCTGTTTTGTGATACCAAGCTACTCATGGTAATACCTGCACCTCATCTCCAGTTTATTTTCACTTGTCGTTCAAACACTAAGCAGAGGGAACAATTCCTGATCCAGAAAGTAAAACATCCTGTCCGGCAGCTTTTCCCAACAGTCGCCAAACTAGTTGAATTTAATGAGCTCAGTTCATCTGCCAGGTAAACTGTCACTGTAAACACCTGTTCTGAAGGGAGATCCACAAACGTGGCCGGACTTTTACTTTATGGCATCTGATTTGTCACATCTTTCATCATATTAAATATTATTACATTTCTTTTCTCATGAACATGAAATCTACACAGTAGGTTCAAATTAATCTTGCTTTTAATTATGTTATGTATTTATTGACTTTATGGTAGTTTTTTTTTGTCATATTTTAAGCTGCTTTCCACCATTTGTAAGGTTTTTCTTATGTAAAGATCTGTCAATTGTCATATACATGAAAGTTGCTTGTTAATTATATACTATCAATTTACTATTTTCTCTATTCAATCGATGTTTTTGATTGATAAAACCTAAAATAACCAGGTGTTGCTAATTTAATGAGCTTGATTACCTGGCCATACGCTTCCTGCGCACATATTAAAGTAGATCTGAATCATTCAGATGAGTTAATCTAAACACCTTCAGGATTATTCTTAGAGAAGAATTTGTTGGTTCTCATCAGTCTGGGAAGAAATTTGAAGACATTTCAAACCAAGTCCATCCTTTAACAATAAAAATGACATTCAGAGATGGAAAATATTAAATATCATTTGCTCAGAAGTGGATAAAGTTTATTTCATGGTTAGAAAGAAAAAAGAAAAAAGAAATCTTTGATAAATTAATTTCAGATTCAATAGCTAGTATATTAGACACAAACGTATGTCCTTGTGTAGGCTATGTTTTAGATTTTATAAATATTACATCTGGAAAACACAGACTTTGGGACATTGCCTACTGTGGGAATATCCATAGCCTACGTTGACATATTTGTTCTGAAACTCAAAGCTGAAAAGAAAGTTTTTCACAATTAGAAACTAATGACATGATAGTAAAACCCACTGACTTTAGGTTATTTCTGCTGAAGGTTTTGAATGATGACACATATGCAGCTTTTCATCCACTGCTTTTGCATTTTGGCTTTTTTTTCTGTTTTACCTTAATCAGATAATGGCAAGCCACAGTCTGTAGGGGTCTGGTTTCATTGCAGAGACATATACAGCTCACAGCTGAAGTAAATGTGCTTCTTAATATACATTGTGCCCTCCATACATACATTATCCCATGAATTTATAGTGCTCGTACTGTACCATTCCTGCCATATTGAAACGCCCACATTTCTACATTCAGCTAAAAACATAGATGAGGGGAAAATCAAGAAAAAAGGACAAGGACATTTGCATATGTGAGCTTCATTAGATAAAACTATGGACAGCAAAGAGTGCATCTTAAGCCACGGTGATGAATAGCTGCTGCATTACAAAGTCGATTCAAAGTAGTGTCATCGTAACCCTCATTTGCATCAGTACCTGATTTGAAATACATTTACACACACACACACACACACACACACATACACACTTACACACACATTCATTATATGTATATATATATATATATATATATAATAATGTGGAACATTTACTGTTGTATGTTGGAGTTTAAATGGGACATTTTTGATGGTTTTACAAAGAAGGGAGGGATTGTAACAAGGATGGCAATTTAAGTAATAAATGTAAAGAGATGTTTAAATTGCTTTTGTTGTTTAAAAAAATAGAACAGTGAGTAAAGTTTAAGCTTGAATTTCACGACAGGATAATTTTTCCTGAAATGTCTAAAGCATGTATAGATTAACTTGTACAAATAATAGTTTATTAACTGAACATTAGACGAGTAATAAAGTGAGGATAGACAGTTCTCCAAACTCGAGCCAGTATAAAATTCTTTGACTCAGCTAATAAGACTGAGGTAAAACTAAAGAGGCCTGAGATCAGGAGGTCTGACTGGATTTGAGTTGCCATGCACATTGAGAAGTCAAATTTAGGGTGATGATAACTTAATGCCAAACTTGACCAAGTATGTAATTTGAGTTAAGGGAAGTGAACTGTTATAGTTAGCATGAGTTTTTTAAGCTAAAGAAATTAAAGAGAAAGATGAGGATGGAATGACACTGAGAGAAGAATGCAGTGATTGGAACATTTCACAAAACATTAAAAAATGTTGAAAGTGAGACATTTTGTTTTAATAACGAACAGTTCCTCTTTGCCTTGGATCTGAATAGTGATGTCATTCCCAAACAAACAAGCTTTAAGAGCTGATTATTTGTAGTAAATCACAAACTCCTGCTATCGTCTGAGTGGGCTGGATCTCCTGCAGCTTCTACTTAGCTGCTGAGAGTCTTAAATCATCCAAACAGAAGTTTAGGGAAAGAACAACCTGTGAACACAGGTCACTATACTAGCCACAAATGCAGGTTAAAAATATGCCGTATCGGAACATAACCCTCAAACTCGGCCTTAACCGAGCGCTGAAATTTAAGTGAAATCATCTGTGTCCTCCAAACTAAAATAGGGACAGGGACAGTTCAGTTTGTCAACAGCGGCTCAAAACCCGAGATGTGTTGCTGCCATTAATTCCTTTTGATATTTTTTAAATGACCCAATTCAAACAATAAATGTGTTTATGTTTAAAGTGAAATAAAACACTGCCTTAGAAAAGGAACTTTACTTATCATTCTGTTTTTATTACGCTTTTGCACGGCTTCCCAACAGGAAAGTATCTTTGTTATTTCTAGAGTTACTTTCATTCTTGTCTGTTTCACAACAATTGGAGTGATGCTGCACTCTATGCTGTGGATTATGGTTTTGTGATATCCTGTCACATGTTAATTAGTACAATCCTACCTGTAAAAATAAGGAAAAACCTTCAATTATCACCTCAAAACTCAACTTGTAATTCTCCCTTTTATTGCAAAAATGACGCTAAATACACTACATTGGGGAAGAAAGTTTGAGTTCATCATGAAAGTGTAACATCTCTCTCTTTCTCTTACAGGTGATTAGTACCGTGTCAACTTTGACGGTAATTTCAGGTTCTTGCATTTGGGATTTTATGTCTATTTTTCATTTTTAAAAGTGAATCTGCACTCCAGGAAAATATAAACAGTAAACATACTGAATAAATATTTTTCTTTCTCCATTCCTCACTTCTCTTTTTTCCCCTTCTCTCTTTAGATAGTTTTTTCTAAACGGACCCATGGGCGGTTGCATCTCCCAAACCTCATGCCAGGCTGTCTTTTCAACACAAACCTGTGCGGACGGGTCTTGAACGGCCGTTTCATCTAGTCATCCAAGGCCTGATGAGATTTGACTGGTCCAGTCCCAGGTGAGTCCTGCATCTCAGCAGCTAGCCATCACCATCCATAAGCAAAGCAAAACATCGTCAGAGGCTTAGATTTAAACGATAGTTGTTCTGGGAGGTGGGTTGGAACAGAGGGTAAAATAAACAATTAAAAAAAAAGAAATGTGGAGTTTATGGAGTGAAAAAACATCAAGAGGATAAATTTTTGCATTCTTTACTAAATAAATAAATCTCACTGCAGCATCACGCTCCTCAGCAGTTTAACAGTTCCAAGATTTGACTCCCACCACACAGGAAATCTGCTGCCCAGAAATGTCTTATTTAGCACATATATAAAAAAAAACTCTTGATTAAAAACCAGCCAAACATCTTGTCCAAGTTGTTATTTTTATAACTGAATGTTAATCGAAACTGTATGTTAAACTGCACTGTATGTTTAAGATGGCAGTTAAGTTGATCTCACCGAGTGCATGGGGCAGTATGGTCACCGCTGGGTAAAGAAGCAGGCTACGAGTAATGTTGAGAGCTTAGAGTAAAAAATAAAACAGATAACATCATTTTTTTCCCACCGAATCCTTAAAACAGCCAAAAATAGGATTTGATTCATTGCTTTAGAGATATAACACACTTCTGTCGACAAGTTAAGGCATCAAGATGATGAAGATGATTTTTTATTATTATTATTTCAACAAAATTGGCAAAAATAGTGACAGGTGTTGTAAAACAGTTGTATAGAAAAAGAGGTGACGGCATTCAAAAAGTAATAAACAATGATTTATGGTCAATGTGAGATATTTTTCTTTTTTTCTGGGGGGGGAACCTGGACATGCTGTACATTACTCACCCTCAACTGTAACCTTCTCAGCTTCATATGTGTGTACTGAATTCATTCTAAACATAGAAGCACATAGAGACTCAGGATGCAACCATTTAGATTTCATTTCAGTGTAGCAAAACCATAGAGTTAAAGTCAGCCCAGTCCACAGGACTGCAAGGTCTTTTTGAAACGATGTGAAAGAAAAATCCCTTGAGCTTGCAGGAAGGGCTTTAATTTCTATTCCCAGGCGCTGATTTATGTGATTTTTGAGGAAGTTTTGCTAAGCGGGCTAATGAGAGGCACAGTGCTGTTGAATGATTTAGTGGGGAGAGATGGAGCACACACTGAGGAAAGGTCTAAAGACAAAATCATTTTTTACACTCTAATTGGTGAGAAGAATAAGGGAGGTAATTTTGCGATGGAAAAATGACAATTAAAGTGGGTTGCTTATGCTGCTTGTGCTGTATGTTTCACAATTAAGACCAGAACTGGCAACAGGGAATCATGTCATGTCTTTAAATTGTTTCAAAGGAATGAAAAAAAACTTCTTTATGCTTATATAAGAACTCAGGGTTGTTTGGTTTTTCTCCATTTGCATATGAATTAAACAAGCATGGACTTTCAAAACTGCACATGTCAAGACTGATTCAAGATGATATGTACTGTACGATGTCATCCATGGCGACCTGTAAGAATAATAAAGAAAAGATATGCAACTTTTGAAGAGGCTGCCAATTTAATTTGATATTTCAAACTAAACTTCTGCACAAATTTTAGACTGAGTTCACCCCACATTATTGGGAATAATAGGGTTCAGTTACATTCATCGGGTTGTGTTTTCCCACTCTAGCTTGAGCGATTTGCAGCTGAGTGTAAAGTGGCCGGGATGACGAGCATCACCTCCAAATTTGGAACGTTTCTCAGATGGAAAAATGTGAAGTTTCCTCCTTGGGTCAGGAATAAGGTCCTGCCTTAAATGGAGGAATTCAAGTATCTTGGGGTCCTGTTGACTAATGAGGTAAAAGATAGAGCATCTGATCGATAGGTACATCAGTGCACCATCAGCAGTAATGTGCTCTCTGCATTTGTTTGTTGTGGTCCAGAAGCTGGTTTCATGTCCTTCCTCGTGTAACTCCTTGCTGTGCATCCTATGGTTTCTCATTTATCCCTGGGCAAAAAACTTGCCAATGATATATTATCCTATCCAAATTTTCCATTTCTGCTAATTGGCATTAACATGGTGTTTTAATGCCAGAATACTAAATCTGTAAGGATCCATTAGAGCTAATTTGTAAAACCTTAAAATTTATTTGAACCTTTTCAGAAAATGGTACAATTACTGCTAAAAAAGATTCAAAGATTGAACTATGGAGGTAGATGACTTGCTCAATTTTCTCTCTCATACTTCTTTTTCATCAGTCCCCTTACTGTCGTAAATACAACCATCACCTCAGTAATCATAGGAAATTAGGTACTAGACTATGTATTTTCTGCTGAAGTTTGTTTTTCTGACCAACACGTCTTCTAAAGATTGCTTTTCGGCAGATCTTAGTTCCAGGCCCAACATCTGTCTAAAATGTAATTTCAAATATTACCTCGTTGTGAAGTAGATCAGCAGAGTCTGAAAACTATATTGTGGTGAACAAGGTCTACTCCTCAAAGGAGTGCTGAAAATCATAAAGTATTATAACTAATTTGAACATCTTGACCCAGTTTTTCAGATGGAAGGAATATATGGATCCGCTCTTGCTTTAATACTCTGAATACTGGCCAATTTATTTACTAATGTTTAGCTAATGATGCCCTGCATGTGAAAAAGGTTTTTAACATCCCTCAGGGAAATATGTGTCTAACAAAACATATTTCATTTGCACATGGAGAGGAGCATGTAGTTTAAAGCAGTTAATAGTCAATCTACTGTGTTTAGCAACACTTAGTGTGAATAGATTTGCAGTTGTAAGTCACAGTATTTAATATATGACTGGAAGGAGAATAATATCCATATTCTCCAAAGTGTCAAATGTATTAGTGAGAATCTTGTGATGTATGTAATAAACTGTGATGAACATGTAGACCAAAATGATGTGGTCTGTCAGCTCTAATAGGCAGTGCATGAAATGGAGGTTATTCCCAAAACAGGTGTTGATTATAAGTGGACTTGTTGTTCTTGTAAATACAAACTTTGACCCCTTACATGTGTAGTGGAAAGAGGATTAAGCTCATGTTTATTCAGCGTGTGTGACAACCCCTGGGACAAATCACACTCTGGAGTGGAAGTCGCCCCTGGAGACGAAGAGAACCACCTAAGGGTGTGGAGCTAAATATGGAAATTGCAAGACATGCTTCAATATGCATATGACCTATTATACAGTTCTTCATATGAAAAAGGGCTGCTTGTTCATAATTTCACATGTTCTGCATACCTTTTACAAATACCACTTTGTATCAAACTGAAGCTTTTATTATGTGAGATATTAAAATAAATAAACCCAAGATGCGTATATATATATATATATATATATATATATATATATATATTTCATGCTTTTTCTGTTTTGTCTGGATGCCTGTAGTCTGACTGAAAGCTGTTGTGTGTTGTGTTTGCACGCCCCGGTGTTAACTTGAGCTGTAGTTGTCACTGTTAATACGGGCTTGTATTCAATCATCCTGTCAGCTTCTGAGAGGTCTGTGAGTGACAGATATAAGAGGTAGCCTAACAGGAGGCTAAACTCAAGGAAAGCTCTTTCTTTCCTGTGAGTGTAAGATCTCAGACAGATGGACGTCAGCAGCCTTAAGTTAGACGAGACTGTCTGGTCCAGTTTTCACATTGACAGTGATCAACAAAGAAGTGTTGCTTTAGGGTAGGTATTTTTTTAATTGTCTTCCTGCAATCTAAGATCAACTGCTCTTTTTTTTCCTTGCATTTGTCTAATGTTTGCTGCCATTTTGTGTGTGTGTGTGTGTGTGTGTGTGTGTGTGTGTGTGTGTGTGTGTGTGTGTGTGTGTGTGAAACATAGTAAATGAGATTTCCCAAAGAGCTGTGCTCGCAGAGAAGCACTCAAAGTGATATTGACATGTTGTCAAGCTGGTGCCGCTCTCTGAGGACATCTTGGGGTTTTGACGGGCCTGAGCTGCGATCATGATTCCCCCCCCCCCACCACCCCCCCACCCCCCCTCTTTCTGAGTTGAGTAATTTCAGACTGTCTCCTCGAAATGATTTGTTTCTCCTATTTTTAGTCCAAACTCTAATCTTCCTCATAAGTCAGTCAGAAGTTGTCTAGAAACACCTGCTATGATGCTCCTTGGAGATCACTTGTCTGAAATGTGGTCAGGTGAGGGTTCCTTGACTGAGCTGGAAAAAACTATGATCATGGCAGGGGACTAAAAAGGGACAAGAAGTGGGACTTGTTGAAATATTTGACTGAAACATGGTTGAATGTTTTCCGTTTCCTTTTCTTTATGCATCATCCATTTCTTCTATTTTTGGTGGAAATTGAGTGAAGCGTTATTGGTTCTGTATGAGAAAATAGTATAGTATTATTAACGTGTCAAATAAAGACTTTGTTCATACATGAGATCAAATAATATAAAAATACTGACAATTGTTCTTTTTAATCAAATTTATTGTCCTTTTCTTTGAGTATTTGCCAATACCATACTAAATGTTCCCAATAAGTTAATTAAAATGTCTTCAAATCTGCAGACAAGTAAGCCTTTCTTCTTCTTTTTAACTTTTTGTTTCCACCAACATAGTTTAAAAAATAGCCATGAAACTATTCTGCTTGTTTCTGGGCTTTGCATCTCCTCGATGCCCCGCTTTCCATGCTCTGCTGCATAAATTACATAAAACTGCTGCATAAACAGCACCCTATGCTTATGGTCAAATAAGAAATTAATTCAATACACAGTGAAGCTGAGCAGTGACAGGTGAACTGCTATCAGTATTATTTCCGGTGAGGCCAATAGTGGCCTATCAAATGAGGTACGTCGTTGTACAGCTCAGGAGAAGCTGTGCTGAGAAATCAGGTCATTTGATGATTTCAAAATCTAATATTTAAATTTTCACCCATCCTCGACAATAAAAATGGCAACCCTCTGTGTTATTCTGTTTGTTTATTCCTTTTTAACAAATCTTCTCCCTTTAGCCTGATTTTAAGATTAAATTAGCAGTGGTCTAAAGTTGTCGAAAAACCAACTTGAACTCATTGGTCTTCAACTCAACCTGAGACTTGACCTAAAAGGATTTTTAAATTATATTAATTGTCTTGATTAGAGGGCAGCACGATGGCGCAGTTGGTTAGCACAGTGACCTCACAGCAAGAAGGTTCCGGTTTAAGCCTCGGTGTGAGCGGGGCTCCAGCCGGGAACGTTTTATGTGTGGAGTTTGCATGTTCTCTCCGTGTTAGCGTGGGTTCTCTCCGTGTTAGCGTGGGTTCTCCCCGTGTTAGCGT
>JBAMIG010000018.1:13015812-13028474 GCA_037177335.1 Kiunga ballochi | reverse complement strand
ACAGTGAATGTTAAAAGAAACATGTTTATTTTTATTGTAATATACTGTATTCTTCTCATAATTCAGCTGTATAAAAAAAACAGGATTATGAATTTACAGGATCTTTTTAAATAAAATTTACAGTTTATGTCGATGTTAATTAACAATGACATGCTAATTTGAGGAAAACAACAACTTTTTATTCAAGCTCATTGAAATATTGTTTCCAATATAATTAAGTACATAAGTTGATGGACAAAGTCCAGTCTTCTGTCTTACATTTTACACAGGCCTTCTTAAATTACACCCAAACTGAAATAAGCTTTCAACAGGCAGATGTAGAGAAAGCAAGCATTTGTATCCCAAAGCTGAAGTTCTTTGTACAGTAAATGTCAGGAAACCGAAAAAAATAAGAAACCGATGTTTAAAAACAGAAAATAGATTGAGGCATAAAGTTTAGTTTCAAATTAAATCCTGGGTCAGTTTTTACACCAAAATCTTAGTTTTGAACTTAAACTGAAGCATCTTTAAAGTGTACAAATGCAATAAGAACAAATGCGTACCAAGCGTGGATAAACGTTATCAAAAGGATCGAATAATAAAAAACAGAATGTATGTGTGGCAAGTTGTTACCTTTCACAGTAAAATGTCAAACTATACAACTTCTGCAGCTGCAGCGTCGCAGACATGCGATACTTCCTTTTTGCCCCTGCGTGGTTCACCGTTGGATCGTTTACAAAACTCTTAGCAAGCCGAGCTTACCTTTACTTTCCAGTTTGACATTGAGACGTCTCGTGTTTTCTTCCATCGTTGTCCTTTTTGGTCATACAGTAAGAAGACACTCATTCCAACACATGCTATATAGTTTCTGCTCCTGCAACACATTTGTCATTGTGCAACTTTTTGTTTCAGTCAGCTCTGTGTGTACGAACAAGCATGACAGTCTGCTGCACATGAGAGCCTGAAAAGCCAACCGACTGCATCACAGAAGAGAACACACACACATACATTTGTCTCCAGGAGAATGGCTCATGTTACTTCCATCACAATGACACTGCTGCTGGTGTCACACAAGGGAATGTTGCAACCTTGTGATTTCAAGTTTGAAGGAATAATAAATTAATTATTAAACTTATTTGTTACTTGGCTCTGGTTAAACTAACATTCATTGTTGAACGTAAACTTGTTCTTAGCTTTAACATAACCATAAACAGTGTCCTTGTTATATTTAGGCTAAGAAAATGAAATTATTCATATATGTAACTTTGTTTACTTTGAATCCCTTTGGCATAAAGTTTAGCTGATAACTAACTTTAAATACAAATTTACACAGAAACATAATCCAGAAGGAAAGGTTTAAACATTTAAGCAAAATAAATAGAATTCTTTCTAATTTTAAAGTAATCCTATGAATTTATAATTTCAGCAATTATAACTATCTGCAGGGCATCTAAAGGCCCAACAGGCTCTGTTTAACATCCCAATGATAACTCAGATTTACATCCCCCACACCAACAGGACTATGGTTAACCTACACTTTTCTTTTTTTGCAGTGCATTGTATAAACTGCATGTGGAACATGCAGTGATGATGTGCTCTTCATCACAACGCAGATGTTTCTGCAGCAGTTAAACACAGCTTCTATCAACAGTTTGATAATCAAGCTGTGTATGTCATTTTGCCTGCAGAGATTTGCAAGCAAGCATTAGTAAAATGAGATGAGCCATTAGTGCCTTTGATACCATTAGATTCAATAAACATTCCAGGCGTTTTTTATAAAAGCGGTTTATGGCGGTCTATAGCACCATATGTTTCCTCTGCCGCCCTCTTTTCTGTCAAAGGTTTACAATGTAAAAAAGCAGGGTTTCAGTAATCTTGCATGTTTTTACATGTCTAGTTGTATTTATGAGCATGTTAGGAAGCCTACAATTGTGAATTAACACTAGTGTGATCTCACTAATACATTTATGGGAATGTGGAATCAGAACATGTTTTTAATTGGCCGGTGGAGATTCCTGAGGATCAGTTCATATTTATCTTTTTTTTTTTCTTGACCAGAAAAGACAAATTTTCCAAACCCAGTTTCCACACAGAAATGTACTACAACAAGGCATAATCAATTTCTATGTGTCCATCTTAAAATGCATAATTAATTGTGCTTTCATGTTTCTTTATGATGCTAATAAAGCAACAGTGGTCTTCCAAATCACCTGAAAAATGAGCCCAAGGACACCGGGTGTTGCATAAGAAAGGCGTGGCTGTCCACTTTGAGAAACGATGGGACTCAACAACAAAGATTAATGAAACTCAGATGGCTTTTAATTAGAGCAGCTGTGGTCATTAATTATCTGCCCACTACACAAACATTTTTATATTTGGGCAAAGTGTTGATTTATTTGAATTTGTTTGCCAGTGGATGGAGATGAATGGCTCTTCTTGCCAGTATTAAAAGAAAGGGAGCGGGGAGGAATTCTTTCTCAGATTGTGGCAGGAATAATGTTCAGGCTGTGTAAAGAGAAATAGTTTATGTGGTGAATGGATCGGATTTATTGCACTTTTAGCAGAGCTGGGTTACTGAAACAACAGCAGCTAACCAGAATTTATACACAAAGTGTGAATAAAGTTTTTACCTTTAGCTGATTGAGCTTTTATTCTACTGGAGATACTTTCAGCTTATCATTAAAGCTGTTTCAGTAGTTTAACATTTCTCACTTCACCCAAAAAAGACAAAAGTTCAGTGAGTGTTTTCCTCTGAATGTGTGAACCAGGCTCCACACACCACTGGACAATTTCACTTATTAGCCAGAAGCAAGCCAAACATGCAAAGAAGTGTTACAGGATACAAACTGAAGGGAACAATACTTGTTCTCTTATGCAGCTTTAAAATTGCAATAATTGTTTTTTTTTTCTTAATATTGGTTTTGTTTGTGATGAATAAGGATGGAGCTACAATAAAGCAAATATTGCACTTTTTATGTTTCCAGCAGGTCTTCAAATAAGTGATGTTGACTGGCTTCTGTTTTCTTTCTAAGTTTTTTCCATAAAAAATAACTCAGAATTAACTAGAAACAACATACTTCAGTTGATCCACCTACTGTTTAGTAAACCCTCATCAGAAATAGGTTGGTTTGACATGAATCCATTTCTAATGAAACAGAGACAAAAGGTAAATATACACCAAATAGCACAAAATATGTGATGTGATGAGTGATGAATCCAAACCACAAACCAGACGTGGACATTACTGAAGCGGTGTGGGATGTTAACATAAAATATAATAAAAGGCAGCCAACACCTAAAAACTCCATCAAAAACCTGGAAGAACTTTTCTTTTTTAAAGCGTCTTGAAGACATTTTAAGAAAGTATGTCTTACGTTAAGTCTACAAAAAAGACTGACCTCACCAATTTTTCACCTTCAGCATCTTTATAATTTCACAAATTGTTTTTTGTTTTACAGAATCAATTTTAATTTCTGTTTACAAATATTTCCACAAATTTCTGCAGTTTTTTCCTGCAGAAGACTTTGCAGAGTTTCTGAAGGTGTGTCAATCAAAGGACTCTCCTGAGTTGTTGAAACAAAGTTTTACTGAGCCCTGTAGTTTAGCTGTTTGCAGTGTGTGTGTGTAAATATCTAAACTATATATATATATATATATATATGTTTTCACTGTGTAAAAAGTGGTGGACACCATGAACAGGTGGCCAGTCCATTGAGGGTCAACATCTAAAGACAAGTAACCACTCACACTCACATTCCCTCCAAGGGGCAATTTAAAGTTATCCATTAACATAACATGCATGTCTCTGGATAATCCAGGAAAAGATTGCAAACTTCCTGTAGATAGGCCTCTTTCAAACCGCTTCTCCGCTTAGGCTCAACCACAGATCTTCTTGCTGTGAGGCTTACTGAACACAAATAAGATGGTTTCCACCTTCAACCATGAATCATCCATCTGAACATCAATGAGGAAAATGCAATGACAGGAGCAAAAATTAAAATTTTATTATTTACTGCTCTAAAGTTTGGGAACGCAATTAGTATCTGCTCTGTGTGGCCCAGGGATATTTACTGCTTCAGCCTCTCCTCTCTTTATTGTGGTCTCTCTTTCATCCCATCTAGCAGACCATGATGCTATCACTTCCTCATTACTTCCAGCGCTCCGAGACACAGCAGACAATTTAGCCATTTCTTAAGGTGCAGCATCGAAACCCAAGGATGAACCCAGAAATGATGCATCATGAAGGGGCAGAAAAATGGATCTCTTTTGTTTGTCTTATTTAAATGTTCACCCTTTGTTTGTTTGGCAAAGAGGTTTTTAGTTTTCAGATTATGTTGAAAGTATCTAAAATATGTTTATAATACTGTAAAGATAATTTGCAAAGAGTTTTAGTTTTTAAAAAGAACACAGAGGATGCAAGACACACTGTTGAAGATCCATATCCAATAAAACAAAGCTTGTTAGATGAGAAAGCATTGATTTTTAAAAAGAGATTCCTCGTTGAAAGTCAATTCTTTTGTTTTATATCTGGAAGATTATAGTCATCCTAAATGTAATGTAATTAAAAATCACATAGAAAACAAAAAGATTGCAGCTTAAGAGAAGCAGTTCATGTCCTTAACTAAAAACAGTTGATATAAATTTGATCTCTTGTAACTAGTTTGCAACAAAATAAAACATTTTTTATGAAAACTTACTGTCTTTGTGTTGCTGAGTATGAAAAAATTACAAGTTTAACCTCATACTGATCACTTTCCTCGTGCCTGATGCTACATATCATGGGTTGTGGAGCTAGAAATGAACTTTTATTTGACATGTAACTTTGAAAAAAAGCACTTCTGATATATCTGATATTCATGAACCATATTATCTGCAGTTCAAAAAGTTAATACTGCTGTTTGTCAAGTCAGCCAAAGTAATGAAATTACACTTAGTCATGCTCTTTAGGAGTTTCTTCACAAAGCATGAGTGCTTATTAGGTTTTATTGCACTATTACACACTTTTTTATGATAAAACAGCAGCAGTGAACAAAACAAAATGAAACCGTATTTACTTCAACGTTCCCTTAGCCACCATTTTTTCTCATATGTGCAATTAAGGACAAAGCTGCAAGTGTTAATTTGCCTGATGTGCACTTCTCACAAGCAGCAGCTAAAACAAAACACCACCAACAACAACAACACCTGAAGGTTTTTAAATCAAATCTAGTTAACAAACACTTCCTCGAAGAGGGACAATGTTGTTTTTCCGCCCGCATATTTCTTCCCCACTCTCTATGTTCCTAGATGTAATATGCATATGAACGCCGAGGCCTGTCGGATATAGGAGATCAGACGAATCGCGGCAGGGGATCAAAGGGAGCTATCTGATCTCATAAAATCATATTAAAACCCGTTGCCTCACTCCAAGACACCACATATTGATCAGAGAGGAGACAAGTAGGAGTTTTTTTTTGTACTAAATAAAAACTGGGAGCTGATGAGAAGTGAATCAGGGACTCTATGAAAGCTATGGGGTCATTAAAATTGCACAGCACTATGTGTTGCATGTATTCCACAAACAATTGGGTGGTTACCTCAAGGGTAGAGAAGGGAAAACAAGAGGAAGAAATGTTCACAATAGCCACCCCACCCACCCCTTGAATCCCTTCCAACACCTTCCTGCTCGACGTCTTCTCAGGCTCATTCATCCCTCTTTTTTTATAAGTGCTTAAGACAATAGGCAGGCGATGCATTGGTAACAATAATCCTCCTGTCAAGGCGGTTGCTTTTAAAGAGGCCGCGTTGCAACTAGGTGTGGAGTGATTTGATAATACTGTGCAGGCAGCGCCGTTGTTACCCAGTTTGACTAATAACTACTTTTCAAACCTGCCTCGCTCTTTCCTATTCAGCAGCAGCGCTTCGGTTTCTCAAGAAGTTAACCTTCGTATACTATCATTACTGTCACTCTGCAGAAACTTCACAGAGCAGCTGACTTTCTGCTGTGTGTGTGAGTGTGTGACTGTGAAAGGGTTGAAACTCACCGTTTGTCTTTAATTCCTCTCAATGACGTGTTCCCCTCATGCTGAAGTTGCCTGTTTCTCTGAACTCTCTTTTGCATGTGTTTAGGTAAAAGCAAAGAGGGGAAAAACACCCATTCAGTCTAAATGTTTTCATGTAAAGTGTTACTCAGGTCATTTAAATATGTGATAGGGTTATTCTAAGTTAAGCTAAATGTTTTAGCTCTGCTCTTTATTGCATCATCTTTTTAATAGAGATACACAATGATGCCAAAAAAACTGCAAAAAACACCTGATTAGATTTACTTACTGTTTGAAAGGAACCTTACCCTACAATAAAACAAACAACCCAGATTCCCCACAATAGCACATGCGTGGGGTCTAACCACTTTTGCTTTACTTTAACCATGTTGGATCTCTAGGCTTGTATTGTTTAGCCTCCTCTAAAACATCAATATCAGTGAATCTGCAGTGCAGAGAGGAGACAGTGCTGTATACAGTGCTGTCCAACATCAAAACAAGTTAATCAATCGGACAACGGCGAAAGGAGAGAGTTAAAACAAAATCAATTTGATCTTGTCAATAGTACTTTATCAAGCTTAAATTCTAAATGAGAATATACTGCTTTGCAACTTGCTAATATGAGTCAAAGGCCAGGAGTATTGGCATAACATATGACAGATGCCCTATCAGAAAATATGTGCAATGTATTCATGAACTGGAGGATTGCAGAAATCATCAAGAATGCAGATCTTGCATATATTAGTAAATACCTCTTGCATTATCCGTTTTTGAAAACAGTCTGGGGTATTTAATCAAATACTCAGGATGGAGGTTGATCTGTACTTTTAATGCATCATGTAATGACAAGATGTGCACCCTTCACTTTCATGACTTCTGCAGAACTGCCAGATGTAGGGGCTTTAAGTAAAAACAAGGCCTATTTATTCCTCTTATTCGCCTTCCACGTCTCTGTGCTACTTGGAAAGTTAGTACCACAATTCCCCAAAGCACTGTATGCTGAAAAAGCAGAACACATGATGTAAAAGAATGCGCCTTTGCTTCTCCACGTTCAAATCTGAGCAAGTCAAATCAGAAAATGTTTACATTTAGTGAAAGAAGACTGGTATATGATTCTGTTTATCTTTTTCTGAATGCTAGAAATAAACATACATAAATAATTTATCAGTCTGAAAGGTAGAGCTGTAAGGAAAACTGATCTAATATTCAATGAATCATTGCTGCACATTGCAATGTTGTAATTTAAAGAATTACATTTATTTATAGTTCAAACATATAGATAGTATTGGTTCATACTGGACACTTTAGCTTCTTGCATTTGCCATTGTTGCAAAACTTAGCAGGGTAAAATGAATAGTTCTGATGACTTCCTGTCCTTTTGCTTAAAGCACATGATTAATTTTTCCTTTAGATATCAGACGTATCAGCATTTGTTTTAAAACCAACTTACAGAACATGCAGAGCTATTTTTCTTATCCAGTTCATCCTCACTTTTAAAGTTCATTTGAGTCTCTAGTTTTTTTTCCTGCTACAGAATCAACCCGTCTAATATTTTACCATTCGCGCCTCCAGATTTCCCGTCTTGCCACACGTGTCATTATCCATCCAGAGTGACTTCAGCTATCCTGCCCTCTGGTGACACAGCCTGCCCTTGTTAAGTGGCTCCAGTTCCTCTCGCCATTTACAGGTGAAATCTATTCTCATACACAGGCCTCAAGGGCCCGACTGGACTGTAACAGAATTTCTCCAGCCCCCGCTGGGCCCCAGCCACAAAGCTGAGAATAAATGGTAGAGGTGCCAGCGCTGGACAGAAAAATCAATGCCTGTTTATACAGACATGACAGTCCCGGCGCCCAAGCAATTCTCCAACTTGCTCCTGTAGACACAGTTTTTTTTCCTTCTTTTTTATGTGTCATTTTCTTCCTCTGCTGACAATAAAAAGTGTGCCCGCTTGATAAGACGGCGCAGTATTGGATGATGGTGTAGTCATTTTGTCCCCTATTTGTCTTCTCTTCTTGTTAACATATTGCATGAGCTCAGCTGATTGCTTGGGATTAGCTGACTATCATGCAAATCATTTAGTCTATATGTGGAGATAAAGAACATTAAACTAAGGTTGTATGTTTCTCAGTTTACCGGTCACAACCTGAAGTTTCTTTCCATGTTTATGCTGAAAGGGTCATACAGTGGACACAATGCTGCTCTAACTTCTTCACCTGAATCAATATATTCAATTGTTTTAACTGAACTTCAGGGATAATGACACTGGGCTTCATGAAATTCATTCACATAAAATGATCCACCAGAGGAATAAACATGCAATGGATCTTGCTTCAGCTAGGATTGGCTTGTTCTCCTAAAAAAATAACAAATAACTTTGAATAACTCGCAGTAATGAGGCGTAATCTTATTCAAACCATGTATTTATGTGAAACCCTTTAACTTTGCACAGACTCTAAGTTGTATGTGTTATTATTTGTCATAATTCTTTTAAAGTTCATAACAATGACACAAGAATTCAGATTCATTCTGCGTTTGTGTTAAGCCCAAGTTAAGTTCAGTTTTTCAAGCACATATCTTCTTGTTTCTTTTAAACAGGTCAACTTTAAAGCCAGCTTGTGTGTGATCAATAGCTCACAACCAACAGATGATGTTTAAACAAGACTTCAACTTGTTGGCCTGATTCTTGCTGGACTAATTATCTTCATCAGATAACTGAGCTTCCTAGCAGAAAGTCAGAGTCTTTCTTAAGACAGATTCTTGAATACTGAGTAGTTTAGGTAAAAACTCATCTATAAGAACAAAAACAAATGTTATTCTGATTTCCCAAGGCAAATGGTACATTTGGACCAGCAAGGATTTCCTGTGTTAATGTTTCATGAATCACTTTGACAATAATTAAATTGTTCAAAACTTGATATACTGGTTGCTGGTAAGGACCAAATACTAGTCAAAGGGGAATCATAATACTCTATCCCCATGTGTAAACCCATTAAAACAACACATCCCTACCGGCTGATGTGTGGTGCAGCGACAGCGAGCCCTGGGTTGTAAAACGGTATTGTTGCACTAATGAGAACTAAATAATAATCCGGTTTGGACTTCCTTGTTTTGGTCGGATATTCTGCTCCTTATATTTTACACACAAAGGTTTTCTTTACACATCATTCCATGAACTCACCGAGTATCTTTTCGGTTTTGGTCGATGTTGTAACATCAATCTTGCATGATCTGGTCATTTATAATCACGCATCTTTGTTCTTGGATGCATTCTAGGTGTTTATTTCACACTTTTTAATTAGTAATGAAAGTATTTTGACATCCAAATTTCCTAAAAAAGAAAGCCAACTATTTTTACAAGTAAATTGGTCCAGGCTTTCTTCTTCCTACAATTTTCTACACAATACTCATAACACATCTTTCATTTTTAACTACTTTTTGTTTTGTTTCAATTGATCTATTCGGTTTTCTTTGCCTTCTTTTTCCCCATTGATTTTTTTGTGGATGTCTTTGATTATATCTTTGTTCATTCCTTTGTGTTTGCCTATTTGAACTTTTGTGAGTTTCATGTTCTTTGTGTGGTGGATTGTGTGACTCTCAAGGGGAGGCAGCAGCTTACTTGTAACTCATTCTGATTTATGCTCCCTGTCTAAATAAAAACATAAATCACAGCACCTGCCACAGAAGTCACTCGCAGTGGTCTGGCTCGTCCAGCTCTGCTCTGGGTTGAGCTGCTGTACCCAGATGACAGAAGCACAATTGATTCCCTCATTGCTTCAATTTGTCGCCTAATCTGGTGATATGTTGATAAATCCTGCCGCTTTGTCAATTAATTTTCCTGAATAATGGACTTGGTGGACACATCAGTACAGAGGCAGTGAAAATATCAGTGGTAAAATTAAGCAATAAAATGAATTGCCCCCTATCCCATCTAGTGAAAACATAACTAATGAGGGAGGCAATTATAGTTGCATGTGGTCTCCTTTGGGAAAGATGGAAGGGGATGTTTGAAATAATACTTTCATGATAATTAGACAAGTGGGAGAAGGATCTGGGGAAACGGTCATCTGAAATAGAGGGTGACTAGAAACTCAGTACGGATATCTGTTGGCAGTGTAAAGAACAAACAAGTGAAAGGACCTTTTTTAAATAAGAACATTAGTCAAATCAAACAATGGTGACAATAAATCCTCCCGTGCTGACACAGATTACTATTAATGCTTGTTAGCATCTCATTTTTTACAATTAGAATAAAGACTGAAAGAAATTCTCTAATTTTACCCACCCAATCATTTCTGCCGTGTCGGTATTTTTTGATGACCTAAGCCTTCCAGAACAGCATGTTTTCAGTGTTGTCTAAAAAACAGACGGTTGAACAGTATATTTCTTGGGTCTGGTTATTTCTAGGCGCTGGTAATGTGTATTATAATAGCTTCCAAATCAAACCACATTTTTGTTCCATAGGTTTTGTCTTGTGGAAAATGCCAAGTAGATCCCTTTTTTATTATAAGCACAGATTTTTTTGTTGGATTTATTATAGTTTACTGTGCTATGAATGCAAACCAAAGTCACAGAAGGGCCGAAAAAAGACAAATGAGTAGCTTATGTAAATGTTAAAAAACCTTAACTAACATTTATGTTAGTGCATTTTATGGTTTTCAACATTGTATGACTCAAGTTTTTTAACACTGCGTTACCAGGTGGAGATTTGTTAAAATGATGTGCTGGTATCACAAGAAGTGACAACTATCTCCACTGTGATGCAAAGGAGCTGTGCTAATGTCACATATTTGCATAAGATCTTTATACATAGTTAGGACCAACACCTCGGTAGGTGTTGGTGATGGTACCATAGCTTCCAAATAGTCCAAATCAACATGTGAAGAAACAACAGGAAACACAAGGAAATCTACAAAATAAAGACACTAAACCAAAACCCTAACATTGCACAAGCCATAGACAGATTTGCAAACTTAAAGTGCTCACTTTAGATTTATTCACCTATGTTAGATATATGTTGTTTTTTTCATTTCTGGAGTTTACAGCCTTTGTTCATCTTTACCTCCCTGTGGGGCTCAAAGAGGTATTCTTTATGTTTTCTGTACATGTGTGGCAGATGGAATAGTGCCTGTTGAATTGCAATGTTTCATTTCTCTCTTCTCTTTGTGTTTCGGTGGTTTTTTCTTTCTGCCATCTCTCTGTTCTTTTTCTGTCCTCTCTAGTCGGGTCCGGCAACATATGTATAGTATGTTAAATGATTATTTATTCAAAGAAAAAAACAAATAAAGAATTATGATTAACAAGAAGGTCTCTGTATTTACATATAGGCATAAAGGTCCTCTTGACAAAGCATATTCACTCTGTACAACACAGCAGCCGGACCATTATTCTGCCTGCTAACAGTGAGTACACTTTAAATCAATGAGTATCTAATAAGCATAAATTCTTCCATCTGTGCAGCTCTTCACCATCCACACAGTTAAGTGAAGAAATGTGTACATTCAGTGCTCCTAATTTACTTTAGGCCGTTTCATTCCACATCCCCTCAAAAAGCAAAAGAGACAAAACTGCTTTAAATACTGTAACTTCTTTCAGAATTCATTCTTCATTCATGTCTACTTTGTGTGACTATTAACTTCACAATCATCATCATTTATCTCACTCATCTAAAAGGTCTAATTATACATTTTCTTACTTAATAAGCTGTAAACTTTTAAGTGGGTAAGTAACCCTTGATCTTCTAATTGGAAATCTGGCCCTAAAATTTTCTATTTTGTTTGAAAGTTCTGGTTTGTTTCTTGAGACCATATAAGTGAGTTTAAAAAAGTCATCGCAGCACCCAGGGGAGGCATTAAAACAAGTATATTAGCAGGAAGAGTTCATTTTAAAAGACTCATGCTTGCAAACAATCTGGAAAGTTGCTCTCAAGAGCAGAAACATCATTAATACATTAATTAGAAAAGGTTCAGGCTACCCAGTGGTTTTTTTGAACGCCAAAGAAAAGCAACCTGGGAGAAGCATTAATGTTTTATAATCACTATTTCCAGGAGGTTGTTGTTTTTGCCCTTTTATCCGGGGAAATGAGATCTCTCCATCAAAAGGCAATATTAATCTTCAGACTGGTTTATTTCTTTCTAAACCTAATATTTCTATCAGCTCCAACAATTGTTGTGTTAATATTATTATTATTATTAGTAGTAGTAGTAGTATTAATAATAATACTAATAATAATAATTTAAAAACTTGTCTCCACTGGATGAGTAACAACTTTATTGAAAATGATAATAACATCAGAATACTCTTCTTGGTTTTGATGCATGCTGTTTGTAGAGAAATGGACCTAAACTATTCTTGCAGACATGTCTAAATACGTACTTCAGATTCTAAGATAATTCAACATTTCATTGAGACTTTATCAAGTGAGCTCAGTTTTTATGAATACATGTAACAGGGGTATATTGGAAAAAATTGAAAACAGTATCATTAAGATGAACAATGACTGCAACATGATATGAAAAATATATAGTATAACTTTAAAACAAGATTCAGCGTTGCTCTAATATTTTTATCTAATTTTGAATGTCTCCATATCAGAATCAGAATCAGAATAAGATTTATTGCCAAGTGATTATCATCAGTAGGAATTTGTCTTGGTTCTCAGTG
>JBAMIG010000018.1:12975311-12999963 GCA_037177335.1 Kiunga ballochi | reverse complement strand
AGCTGCTGCAGACCCAGCTGCAGGTTACCATGGCAACGCGTCAGCACATACGTTACCAGCTGCTGCAGACCCAGCTGCAGGTTAGCTTAGCAACACGTCACCATGACAGTAAATAATCCACTCACAATCCACACCGCTTCCTGTGAGAAAACTAAAAATCATTTTAACTGTTTAAAAAAAGTTAATGTATTAATATATATATTTAATATTTATTTCTTTTGTAAGTGACCGTGGAAGAAGAAGCATAATGTCCTTTGATGTGTCCATTTGAAGTAATTAATAGACTTCACAGAAGCAACTGCACCTCTGTGTTGTCAATTAATGTCTGATTAATCTATAAAACAACAGTCGTTCATTTTGTCCTACCTGTTAAGCTGCTACACCCGAATGCGGACAATGAAATCGCCATTTTGACCAGGAAGAATACTCCACAAACTACAACCTGTCCGATTTTAACTGGTCTGAGTCTACTTGGTTTCCAAAATAGTGGAAAAACAAAGTTAGGTGATTCAGGGACATCAGCTGCACGTCCTCTATAGCTTGTTTTCCTACTTCAACACACCTCATTAGAACACAATTGAGTTGCACAATGACCCTGATCAGGTACACTGTAACCCAGTGTTTTACACTGACTTTTTACAATTCTTTTTGTAAGACAGAAATGTTTTAGTTTATCTGCTTGACATGTTTTGACCACTTCCTGTGGTCTTCTGAAAAGTGAGGTACACCCTAAATAGATCACCAGTCCATCAAAGGCAGCTCAGTTTTATCAAGACAATTACCTGTACCTAACATAGTTATGCTACATTTGAGCATCATGCATATGTTTTAGCAACCCATGAGTTGTAGATAGTCAACCTTTTCTTTAAATTATTAGATGACTTATAGGAGGAAATAATTGGACTAAAGTCATGCACCTGCTGTAGAAATTAAGCTGCAAAAAGTTAAAAATGACTCGAAGCATAGCTGAAAGCAGTATGCATAAGGAATGTGTAGGAGGGACATCTACATTTCATTCTCTGTGACCTAATTATCATAGAAAGCAAAGTGGTGAAATATTACACATAGAAGCTCTGTAAAGGCCACGGCTCATTCACACTTTTGTATGGTGTATGAAATCAATTTCAGGTGAAGATGAGGACTGAGATTTAAATGTTATTTTATCAACAAATGTTCAACCTTTGCCCATTGACAACAGTTTATTATAATGAGTAATTACTCATGGGGGTCAAATATTGTTCTGCATTCAGCATACATTCATCAATATAACTTTTAGAAGAACCCAAAATGAGTTGTTAGCTGACATAACAAAACTCAATGTGCTCATTTCTGAAACACACACAAAAAAAGACTGAATACAGTTGTTTGCCCTGAGTCGGAGCAAAGCTACAAGAGAGAAAATCAAAAGGAAAAACTAAAGTCATTTCTTTTTTCTGGAAACTCAAACTATAGCAGAAATCCCCCCTTTTTGCTTCATAAAGTCACCTGCAAAGCTTTCCAATCAGCATGACTGGCAGTTCTGTAGATGGAGAGACTAATTTCTGTGTGATTTTGATTAGTTTGTCAGCTTTTATCTTGGGACCCCGTTAGAAGCGTTTTCTTACTCGAAAAGGACATGTCTGTCAGGCTGACTGACAGGCCTCAGGCTCTGTGTGGAACAGCAATGATTCCCAGTAGCTCCCTCTGTAACTTTTTTACTGAAGCACAATGAAAATATAACCAATTTGTTTTAGAGATAATTCATAGTTTACTGTCAAAGAACCTTAAAGTTAAGTTACATTAATTTTGGCCTTAGTTTAGTAATTAACTGCACTTGGTTTCTGCTTACAAACTGTTATTTTGATAACAACAACTTTCTCTGCTGACCTGTTCAGGGTGTACCCACCCTCTCCCCTGCTAATTGTTTGGATAAGTCCTGGTAGATTGAGGGTCCTATGAAGTATCTGAGCTCTAGATCTATGCTCTTCAAAATGAAGATATCTGATGTTTGCAATTGTGTCTTTTGGAGCCACTGCTTTAGCGTCTGGGACACGTCCCTGCATTCTTTCAAAAGCCATTTTTTATTCCCTGCACTTTCTGTCAAAATGTTTTCACTATATTAGAGCAGAAGTCACCAAGCACTTGGACTAGGTGGAAAACTGTATCTCAAGCTGAAACCTGCTTCCTCTAGTTTATTCCACCCACAAGCTCCTCCATTGGCTGTGCTGTTTTGGGGGGAATTGGCTGTACCCTGTCACTCCACCTTGCTTGCACACCAGTGAGCTCATCTGCATCAGGGGTGCTTGTTAATATGATTAGCATTTGTTCTGTCTGAGTCAAGTCAGCTGGATGGATTGTAATATCAAAAACTGAATTTACATTAATGGTTAAATTGGTCTCGATGTGTGTATGTCCATGCATGTGTACGTATGTGTGCTTGGTAAATAGCTGCAGCCAGGATGATTAAAACAAGAAAAGGGGTCATAAGAGAGTTCCTTAAAAGTCAATATGTAAGTTAAATAAATGTCCTGTCATAAAACTTTTTTTTTTTTTAGGGTGACCTGACATTTAAAAGAGCCATGTTCAGAGGCTAGCTTACAGACTTATGACACGGTGGTTTATTTGTAAAGATGGGATGATGACTGAATACATTTTTGACTGGTAACAATGAGAGAAATTGTCTGGTTCTAAAAATTTTAAAAAACAGCCTTGGTGAGAGGACATATTATTGTCCAAAGCAGAGATACAATAACCAAAACACAGACATGGAACTTTATCAGCGATAGTAGATATTGATATCAGCAAAATTTCAAGCAACAAAGATTATTAACATCTTTTTGTTAACAATTTGTCAGAAACATGTAAAAACACTGGCCCTACTTTGAATCGCACGCTGCTTGGCTGTTGTACCAAGCTCAGCAAAGGTGTTCATTATGGATCTGATAGAGTCCGTGACATACTGACATTATTGGACCTTGTTCACATGAAGTGTGCAAGGTGAAGCATTACACAACACTCAATTCCAATTAGTATGTTGCTCAACTTGGATTTTGGGAATGGAACTGGAGCATGCATTAGTGGATAAATTTACCTGGACACCTTGAGACAGATGAGATGAGGCTGTCGATGCATCGAATTCCATTTAGGGCAAACGTGACTCTCAAAGCACAGCTAGCCATTATTTGTGTAACTTTTAAACTAAGCTTCAAACATTCCCACAAACATTGAATCGATGTTATCAGTACTAACACACATTTTTCCAATGGGGTCATTTAGATTTAATAAAATTAGAACAGTGGTAGGAAAATTAGCTCCACTTTACTTTTATGAACAAGATGTACAAACCTGTCTTATTCTGCTTCCCAATACTTTATATTCAGGGGGAGAAATGGGTTGCAGGGTTAGAAATGGCAAGAAATCATGTAACTACATTTAACAGTGGAAATGTCATATTGAAATATACATTATACTTAGATATTGATCGATCCAAGCCAACAGACCTGGATCAACATGGCAGTTTATCGAATATGTATTTAAACAGAATTATTGAGTATGATTTCAGTGTTTTACTGCTGCTGTGATGTCACAGCTTAGTCACCATTAATTATTAACCTGTGCATATCATGGACATGTCATCTTTTTCTAACTCTAGCTGATATGCTGTAGCTTTAGGGTGAAGTAACCATTCACTTCAATCTATAAATGTTCTCCTCACCTCATTTGTTTTGTTCTTAAATGTTAAGAAATGAATCTGACTCTATTTCAGCACAACCCGACTTTTTTTCATCAATACATGTGTTGTAGCAGCCACCAGTGTGTTTCTGTACATTACATAGACCAGCCTGAGAGTCTCCTCTGGAAACATGCACATCTTTGTTGGTTTATGTTTGTGAGGCAGTGCATGTGTGTGTTTTTAAGCAGGAGAGGAGGACGTTCTTCCTTCTGACCCTCAGCTCCACAGGGCTTTATCTCTGCCGGTGTTCCATATTATTGATAGTTGCAGTGATATTGACAGGCGTTGTTGTGGTAGGAAAGAGAAAATAGGAGTTTGATATGACATATTGTGCTTCTCAGCAGGTCCCATAAATAACTTTGACATATTTTTGTATGCATGGGAATGCCTCTGATTCAGCCTCCCATAAAAAATAAACTTCTATTATGGAATGTATTTGTCAAGTGGTGCTGTGATGGATGGACTAATGTTTAGCCCTTGGCAGGTGGACGGGACCCGCCACAGCAAGCAGCAGCAAAGGCTTGTGGGGAGAATTTGCTAAGCAACTGGGGGTGGTGGAGGGGTGTCTGTGCAATTATTCAGCATGAAAGGGGATCATTTCACCACCTGCTTTCTTTTTCCCATCATGCATTATAGCGACAGGATCATGTCCTCTTTTACAGTCGGTGTAAAGACAGACAGGAAAGAGAACAAAGGCGATGTGGCAGCGATAGTACAGGTATGACAGGAACATAGGTTAGAATGAATGTTATTGAAATAATCTAAGGTCTTATAATCATACTAAAGAGAATCAAAGGCTAACTTTCTGTGCATTTTTGTTTTTAAACTTTTCTAAAATCATTGCTATTTTCTTAAAACATATCAGCGAGAGTTGAATAAAATAATACTAAACTGACTAATTAAATATATTTCTGGTTGTGGATGACAGAAACCAGCTAAAGTGTTCAATCAATAAATATAGGTAGTTAGATCCCCAATTTCATAACTATAAACTTTATGTAAAATTAATAATTTTAACTCTGTAACTTTCATGTTTCATAAAATAAAATCTCCTCAAACAAAACATCAAATGTTGACAGTAGACTAATTTCCTTTTTTATTTTTCAATCGTATTTTCTTCATCTTTAATTTGAACAACGGAACATTTTACAAAAATCTGAACACAGTGCAGCAAAAGGCTGGAAAAGTGAGTCGTTCACAAAAGCAGCAGAAGCACAGTGAAACTAACTACTTAAATGGAAAGAGATTGATATTTAAAAAGCACAATAAAGTAGTTTTTAACAGGTTAAGACATAATGACAACTGCTAAAGATCACCAGCAAATAATGGAGCTATAGTTTAGAACATTTCCCTTCATAAGGTTGCAAAAACGGCCTTTTCTTTGATACGTCACCAGAAAGTCAGCTTAAAATTAAACTTAGATGCTCATGGCCTTTTTGATATGTGGAGGTTCCTCTACAATAAAAAAGGCACAATTTTATCATTGAGATCACAGCACATCTTCAGAAACTCAGAAAACATTTCATCCCCAAGTGCAGAATAAACCTCTGATGCTAAGAAAAACCCATATATAAAAACGATCCAGAAGTGCGGTTCTCTTCCCTGGAACACTTTGGTGGTCGGACAGAAGCAAATTCTAAACTCCTTTTGAAAATCGCGGATGCTGTGTCACCTGGATGACCACCTAGCATGTAACTGGCACTCAGTTTGTTGTGGTGATACATTAGTGCCAATGGAACATGTGAAAAAAAACACATGAATGCATAAAAATGAACATACAAACAACCTTTATCCTCATATCAACAACATCTTTTTCAAAGAAGTTCTTGCATAATTCAGCAAGACAATGTCTTGCTCTGTACTTCCTGCCAGTCCCTTGTTGGAGTGACAGCATATACATGCACAGCATTCACTCATGTTATTCCTATACATTGTAGCTATGTGTTTTTATTGTCTTCAACAAGACAGTGAAAAGAGAACATCCCACATGCCCCCTTAAGCATTCTTGCTCAGCATCATTGATTCATTTTTTCTGCTTTAGGGCCCCACAGGGCATGCTGAATTTCATTTCAAGACTTTATCTTCTGTTGGTCCTGAAGACATTTTGACACACACAGAAACGTGTGTGCACATGTACCCACAAAAACGGAGATGGCAGAAAAAAAGTGTTTTCTTCAAAGCTTTACAGCTGAAATAGTTTGGCTTCCTCTTTTTATTTGATCAGTTGATGTGTAACAGCATTTAAAGGCTATTGATTTAAAGGAAACCTCCAGCATGTTTCATAAATCCTTCATGTAACATGTAAACTGAACAGATTCAGTTGTGCCTTATGACACAATTTTGGAAAAAGCCTTTATCAAGTTGTAAAAATAATGGCAAAGACTTTTTAAGTTACAGACAAGACTTATTTTTAAACATTTAACATTATCTTCTTTGGTTGAAAGCATTTTGTGGTATATATCTCGACAAGCCATCCTTTATTATATGAACTCATTACTATTACCTCAGCTACATGCATTGTAATTATATGATGTAAAAAATGGCTAAACCTGTGCAGAGGAACTCCATTTTGAACAGTCACCCATGAGCTTGCTCAAGCAGAAAGCGTGTGATGGAGAACACTTAGACCCTCTCATCCATTTCACATTTGTTCCAATCAATTATTGAAGAAGACAGCCAATTACAAATGAGAGGATTTGAGTGCTCAGCTTTCGTTTCTCCAAAGGCTTGCATTAAATGTCTCTTGGTGGTGAATAATTGGTGCGATTAATTTACTGTTGGGTGCAAGAGGTGTTTTCATCTGTCCGTCTGCAAACGACCCTCCCCTATATGATTTAAAGTATTAAGATTGAGTGGGGGGTGTTTGGTGTGTTGGCAGCCTTTAACAGGTTGAGACGAAGTTTTAATTGTGTTTTGATCCATGCGATTACATATAGCATTCTAGTTTTTAATCTGCAATTACTCCCTTCTTTGTCCCTCTAATTGGGATGGTTGGATAGGATTGCATACAAATGAGGATAGTTATGAAATCATTTCTTGCCAAAAAAGGAAAATTCTATACGTTTAACGTTTTTAACAATGCAGTGATGGAATAAGAACTTGCATTACCATCACTGTGTTTGAAATGGATTATTCTTACCATTTGTTTAATTTGATAGTCAGACTGACAGCAAAGTAATTTATCTGTCTGCACTGAGTGACAGGCCATAACCAAGTGACAGTTCACGGTGATGCTTCAAGTCTGGATAATTTCCAGTTTGCAACTCATCAAGAACACCCACACCACAATGAAAGTTAGGGGAGAGACATGATGAAAACTAGATTTATCCTCAGTCACAATGAAGCTTTAAGAGATTTAGTAGTGCCTTAATATCCATGAATTTACAGTCTCTGGATAGCCCTCTCACTGTTGCTAAATGTAGAACGAGCTCTAAGTGAAAATATTTTGTCCTTGCTCTCATTTATAATGCAGATTAAATGTCTAAACAGGTAGAGGACAAAACCACAAAACTCTTCCCTGAGTGAGCCTCCTCTACCATCAAGCAGCACAGGTGCACAAGGTCAGTACCTGTTTTCTCTGGAGACTCCCTTTAGGGCAAATGTGCCTATGATGGAATAGAGTGGCAACAGAACAGACGGGACGACTGCTGTAGGCCCGCGGCACTCAATCATTCTCCCAGTCCCACAATAGAGCCTCCATATCACCACCTCCCTACAGACTGCAGGCAAAAGATACTTCCACCTGGTTACTTCAGGTTTTAGATGCACTTGTTCTTTGGTGGACTGTCTCCAGAGAATAGATTTATATACTGTAACTATTATAAAAACATGCATAGGTTGGTGTTTCCTCCATTTTAGCTTTGTGTTATACAGCACAAATTAAAAGGAAATGTCATTTTTGACTCCTTCTCCATCCCTCCAAGAAATATGTAATGAGTGGAGCATGAGCATGATGTCAGTCATTTACAATAATCCCATTATCCTGAAGCAATTTAAGTCTTGCGTTTCAGACTGTTAACAAATTTTATATTAAATATTCATCAATCACATCAACTAATTATATTCTTTTCACAAAATATGATTTCTTTTACAACTAATAAAGTGATGTATTTATTTACAGATCTGGAATTTCTGATGTTCTAAAGAAGAAAAAAATACTTGTCTATTGTCTGAAAGTATACAATATTTCTTGGTAACATATCCCTAAAAAAAATCTGCTGCACGTTTGATCCCACAACATCATTTATGGTCTTATAGTTTTCCCCTTTTTTTCATTTTGGTGGAACATCTTATTTTGTCAAGCTTCTGTAAAACATATTCTCTTCCTGAAGTTTTGAGTGCATTACATATTTCTGTGGTGTACTATGTATTATTGTCAGATTTTTCTAATGTTCAGTAATTATAATAGTTGTGAATGTTCAGCTTAAATATAATGTAATCTATAATATTTCAAGTAAATGATGAGGTAATAATCTGCTATCAGGAGCATTGCAGGTTAATAATTTCCAGTATGTGAACCCCATTCCCAAGGTCAAATTGTCAATACTTCATTCAGACTTCACATTTTGAATTGTCTTGCATTGAAATAACTTCTATTGATTGGCTTTTCATTGTAGTGAATTTGTGGAGGCAGACAGAAAAGGGGGAAGTAAAAAAGGAGGCAGCAGTGAAAGAAAACTATTTATATCCACATCTAATTTTTACTTCTTTGAAATTAATATCACAACAAAGTGACCATGTACAGCTTAGCAACTGAAAACCATCTGACAATCATCAGAGCGTAGTGAAATCACACCTGAGTAAACATCTATTTCCTTTTACGTAAAGCATTAAAATATTAGCTCAGAGCACCACTCTATGGATTATTGTAAACTATATAAACCGTTTTATTTACTCAGTATAAATCTAGAGACTTGCTAGCAGAGACAGTAAGACAGACGAGACAGGGACGGTAAATATTTGCACAAACCACACTGTAATGATATTTTGAAATTATTACACAAACGTATTAAATGTTGACAAGAAAAGGAGCTATAAAATCAAGCTTTAAATATGTTTATGAAGAGGAACATGCGGGTGAGCAATGGATCAGGCCAGGTGCAGCACTAGTGCACGCAGTGTTTAGTCACTCAGGTCTGAAAGGATGAAAAAACTCTGAATAGCCAAGTTATTCTACAAGGTTGGTTAAACGTTAAATCATTGTTAGCTAAGCACAGATCAGAAAATGTTTGGTGATTAACAGAGTAGATAATGACTCGGATCTAAACAAATGTTTTTTTAGTTTTTAGATACACCAATTGTTTATCAGCAGATATATTCAGTCAGAAGATTTTAAGTCCTCTTTAATTTAATTCAGTTCAATTGAGTGTATTATGCCACATCACAACCATGTCATTTCAGGGCATACAGTTTGAGCCAATTCATATTAAATAGCCAAACAAGAAGGGAGTCTTTTTTTTTCTGAAGCCATGATGAGATCATTAGTAACTTTCACCAGAGCTGTCTCTGTGCTACGATGAACTGTATATCTTGGCTGTTCTTCAGTTTCTGTTCAGAAGGGCATGCTGCTGAGTTAAAATGATTTAATAGTAGTATTTAATTAGCTAACCCTTCTAGATCTAGTATTTTTTTAAGTAAAGGTTTTATTACAGTTGTCTCAATAGATTAGAGTACATATCTTGTTAATAGATATTTATTTAATCAAGAACAAATGTATTAACTAAAACATGTACTTCCTTGAATATTCGGTTGTGTTACTTTTGGTAAACTAGTCAAGTTAGGACAGAAATAGTCTAAGCAGAAATCTGGTTCTACGAACATCTATGCAGCTGCTGCACACGAAACATCATCAATAGTGGGAATAATATGGATTTTCTCTGTTAGAAACTATTTTTTTTATAAAGAAAAGACCCATTGAACATCCTAGCTGATAGTTCAATGGCTCTTAGTCAGTCTGGTTAAAATGCTGAAGAGGAACTTGGGGTTGTTCTTGTTCTCCTATCAATGATGAATAATAATCTGTTCTAGCCTTACGCTGGGCTTTCTGATATATTATTAAACTTTCTTTCCGGACTAAGTGAGACACTTCCAGATTAGATGAACGCCATGTTCTTTCCAAATGCCTTGATGTCTGTTTTAAAGCTGGAGGCTGTGAATTAAAAGCAAGGAGCAAACTTCTGACTGGTTAGCTTCCTTTTTAGTGGAACAACATTGTCTAGTGTTGTACACATTAAATCTGTCGCTCTATTCACACATTTCTCAACCTGTGTTGAAGTAGAGCTTGGATAGATGTTCTGTCATATTAACACACAGTATTATAGGAAATGCTGATGGAATGGATTACTTACATTTTGTAAAAACACAATTTGAAAAACAGAGGGGATTTTCTTTTAAGCCTTTATGAAGTCAAGTGGAGTAAATAAAAAAAATATTTAAAAGGCAATTAGGCAGAACCTGGTTGTGGGGAAAAATTGTAAGTTCTTTACTATCAATGCTATATGTCAGAATAAGATGAAGAGTATGATGATGAGAATGAGTAGGTTTGTGGACATTTTTTAAAAAACGTATTATGATTAATATAGAGATAAAGGCAATATTTAAACAGTTATTTTAATCAACCTGAATGTTAAAATCACCCAGTACCACAACTTTACACTAAGTCTCTGGTATTTGTAGATGGTGGATCCAAACGCCGGCTCAAGAGACAGTAGGTGGGCAGAATGCTGATAATCTTATTTAATTCAAGCAAGACAACAAGGAAGGTCATAACTCTGATAAAAACAACAATACAGAGGACTACAAAACAGGGGAAACAGAGGAATGTACTCGTAAATGGGAACTAGTGAACTAATAAAGAGGAACTTAAGCTAGAACAGGAAACGCAAGAAAAACTCTAAAATAAAACAAGAACCCAGATATAGGACTACTCAAACGAGTCTGAGAAGTCTGTCAGAAACCATGAGAACTGTCCATGCAAACACTAGCAGCAGAAGTGGCTTTTCTGATTACCTTTTAGGATGAAATAAACTGAGAGTGAGGTGTTCAAATAAATTCTTCCAGATATGAGGCCTGCTCCATCAAGAGTGTTTCTCCTAACAAGATCAGATTTTCCCCAGAAGGTTTTGAACATATTTTAGTTGAAGTATGAAAAGATGACATACAACTAAATGTGTCATTGCTAGAAATATTTTTGCAGGGGTCTGGAACAAAACGAAAGATGTGCACGTGGCTTCAACAACGTCAAAAACCTGTGGCGCTGCTGAGCTCCTGGACTCTTCACTCAAAGAGAGAAAATCCTCAAAGCTGAGTGGGTTAAGCTTATTTTGAAATAAATAAATAGGACTGAAAAATAAGAAATTAAGGAAAACAAAAGTCTGTTAAAAGAACAATTCAGACAAAGCTTGAAAGCAAAACATTTGGACTTGAGTTTGACTTTTGGGGTTCAACAGTGGGATGTCTCGATTTCACAAAGTCACTTTTGGTGCAAAGATTGTTTTCATGCAAAGATGAGTCTTTCTTGTTAAATTGTCAACCAAGTCAACAAAACTAGGGAAGAATTGTTAGTGACTGTCTAGGTTTGATTCTGTTGAGTCCTGGAGTTTCAACATTTAGAGTCTGAAGGTTTTACAATTTTAAATCTAGAATAAATCCATAACACTGACTCAATCTTAATCCTTCATCTGAATGATTAAAAATAAAATGTTAAAATAAAATTGTGATAATTGGCATTGAATACTTTATGTCAAGTATACGAAATGTAAATTATTTACCAACATCTACTCCTTCAAACAGAAACCAAGATATAGGTTTGATAATATCAAATTATGATTGATGTTAAAGAAGTGTGCTGTGAGGATTTCTTTATGTATTTGGGACTCATAGGTTGAGAAAATATTTGCGTAGCTTATGCGGGACTCTGTACGGATGTGACACCATATGTCTCCATTTGACTGAGGCTGTTAGAATCATATCAGATTAATGTGAAAATCTATAATGCACACTTTACTCATGAGTAAAATTAGAAATCTGTTTGCATTGCATGTGAGCAGCAGGATCTATCGTCTGACCCCACCACATTTCCACCCACCATCACCTTGTCTTAATCACATCCCTGACTTTAATCTGCTAGTGTTCAATCATTTTGATAAAAAGGCTGATTTTGCATGAAAGCTGTGCAGGAGTTGGGTCTTCACTGGCCAATGATAATTAAGGATTCATATATTTCAGTAAACTTTCAACAATGTCACTGGGACACATCTTCAATCTTATCCTCACAATGGTAAAGACACTCAATCTTACTTTAGCATGAGACAGAACATTTGAATATGAGCACCAGATTATTAATGTGACAGTTCATATGGAGACATTTTATCACCGGCAGCTTTTAAAAAGGAAGTATCATTTTTTCACCATGTTCCTCCTTTTAATGAATCGTGGTGCAAGTTGCTAATCATTTAGGGTTGATAGTTTGCTTAAAGCCATGTTGTCGGATACTTGTCGTGACTTTTTGAAAAGTAGTTTTCACTGCACCGAGCTTTTTACTTGAGCAAATATCTTAAGAACTTCTACTGCTGCTCCAGCACAAAAATGTAGTTTGACTCAAAACCTTTTTCTCTTTTTAACCCAATTTTTCTTAACTAGATGATCATTGTTCCAGAAAGATTTTTCCAATGGATTTCCTCCATAAACAGTAAGAATAACTTGAATTAATTTAACTGTTGTACAATTGCCACACACAAACATAAAAACTAATGTGGCATAAACAGTGTACAACATGACGGAGAAATCAGGCCAGACAAACCAACACAAAAAGCAGAAGCAAAGTAGGAAAAATATGGAAAACTCACAAAATAAGATTATGAAAACAGAATGTGACAAAAACAAAACATACAGACCATAACATATTTGCTTAATGTGTAAAAATATTTTTAAAAAATAATAAAAATGACCCCTGTAAATAAACATTTGAGACAAAAATTTTTATTTGTAGATTTACTAGTTTGAGAAAATACAATTAGGCATTATCCCAAAAAGGTATTTGCATCATTGTAAATAAATCTGTATTTGGAAAGACAATGTTTTGGCAAACACCTCTTTACAAATAGGCTAAATAGTGAAAAGCTGCGTGCAGGTAATGTAGATTTTACTATCTTTACACACTTCTATCTGATTGGATGAGAACAGCTCAAACTGTCCAGAGAACAGACTGCTTCCAGCGCTTCTGTACTTCTACATTAAAGGCAAGAAGATCATTTTTTAAAAATATGGATTGTGGAGCAAAAACCTGCGTGTCAAAGTGGATGTGACAGACTGATGTTGGTCAGTCTGAGATTCGAGCAGCAGGCGCTGCGGACTCGCTTTTTGCAAACTCCTGCTGTCGCCTGTGCCTGGTATTGCTGGCTGAAGCAGTTGCTACCCTGGAATCAAAGCACCGTTGAAATAGAAACTGCAGCACAGAGGCCAGCTGGATAAGAATGAGGTTTTTAGCAGTGGCTCTCAGTCAAGGTGTCTTGACTGAGATCCTTGCTGTGCATAAATCACAGCAGCAATTCTTTACCTTGAGGAAAAACAGATGCACTTGTTCTATAGCTGCAGCCTTCAAATCCCAGAAGTAAAACTGCCCAGCTTGTGTTCTACTTTGTATTCAGTAAGTTTTTATGTTCCTCGTTTGTTTGTTTCCACATACACAGTAACATCTTCCCACTGTCTCCTATCTCCTTTTTACCCCCATTGCCTTATTTATTCTTGTGCATCACAGCGTTCTTGTCATAAGAATGAATTGAATTTGTTCCCATCAGTGCAAACAACAATAGACAGAGCAGGGACCTTCAGGAAAACAAATCACCCCCTCCTGTCCCTGTTGGGGATTGAATTTTTGCGTGTCTATGCACGTGTGCACGTGTATCGCTGATGAGGCTGAGAGGGCAGGTGAGGAACAAGGCTATGCCAAAGAGGTTCCGGGGTCATTTATTAACATGTCAACCACACAGTGTCTGTCGAAGCAAGAGATCTAGACAAATTATATTAATAATAATCAGATGCCCCGTGGTGAGACCAGGAGGTCTGCTCTGGTGTTCATGCTGGGCACCTGACGCTTGTTACAGGTTTTTTCAAAGTGAGCGTTTAGGTCAGACTAGAGGATCTTTGTTTTTGCTCTTTCTTGTTGATGTAACCTACTTTGATTGCCTTCATGTTATGAGCAATTCATGTGTCTTGTAGCCCATTTGTTGAGTCAAACACTTGATATACACAGCTACAGAACAATAGACAATAGGCTGAAATATCTATGATACGTGACCAAACACTTAATCACCTTGGGTGGGATGACATCCCAGTATGCAGAGTGTGACACATCCAGCACATCCACATTCAAGGACACTTGTATCTTTAGTGTACACAGTGAAATACCCTTTGCTTCTGTCTCTGCAAACCTCTTGTGGACACACTTATTACACAGCTACCACCTATTCCTCCACCTGAGACCCTGCAGGTGCTGCTGCTGGATGAGAAGGCTTTTTATAAACCTCGTTAACAACGTATTTATCCTTATTTATCCACTTATTTCAAATTCAAATCACATTGCATCAAACTGTTGATAAAAGCAGACTGTGATTGTGTTGCTCATCATTTTCAGTAATAAATGACAAAAATTGAATTTTTATGGTAATCTGTTAATATTATGGACATTAGACTATTGCCGTGTAATTTGTATTTATTTATTTTTATGGCATTAAGTCTTTGGCTGAAAATGCGCCTCAACTTTAGTTACATGTAATTACTTCAAAGTAGTGATACTAGGCTCAAGCTTAGGTTGACCATGTGACCCAGACGTATCGGAAGCATTGTTATAGGCTGCGTCTCAATACGGTGTTTCCACAGTTTGAAGCATGCAGACTATGCACGCTACAAAGCGGTTTTCATGGTCTGCACACTCCAACCACCTATTGTATGAGAATTACCCATAGTGCTCCAGGCCTGTGTTGCCTAGCAACATTATATGCTATGTGTATCCATGTAGGGATCCTTTTCTTACACAAAAAAACACAAATATGTGCTATTTATATAACAGGAAATGGAGCCAGATATTTTAATGTTTATTATCATTTACCTGATGGTTTGGGAATAGGAAAATGAAATCATTGCTTAAAAAAATTAAATTGTCCAACAGCAGGTTGAAGGTTAAGAATTAAAGTGGTTTGAAATTTAAATCCTCCTTAACAATTCTCTGTTTTCATAATGAACTTTATCAAAAAATAAATCAAAGTTTTACAAAGTTTTCTCTTGTCCTTATCTAACAGAGTAAGAATGGAAAATGACTACTAGGCAAGTGTTTTGTACCATTTATGTACAAGACAATTCAATGTGCTTTACACTGAACATAAAAACAGATGGTATAAAGAAGTATAGCAGAAACAACCACTACACTGCTCATACTTTGCAGTTCGACCCCGACTTAAAAGAAGTCTAAGAACACATTTCCAACGACAGTAGACCACCAGTGGAAAAGAGAAGCTTTTGGTAAAATGTCTGATTATTGAGGGTAAGACAAATGCAAATCTGTTTAAAATGAATGCATTTGTAAAATTGTAAAATATATGAGTTAATTAAAAACTTTTCACTTCCACAACTTGTGACATTCATAGGAGTCACTCATTTTCATGGCACATTCATAATCATATCATACAAAAGCATTTTGTAAAGGAGAAAAAAGCTCAAACCTAATTCTCCCATAATAACCCCATTGACAGCATTGTAATTCAACCTTAGAACATGACCATTGAAGGTCTGTAACAGCTATTCAGACCACAGGAATATGCCTTTTATGACCATCTTTAATTAATTGCAGAGGAAGGGAAGACACAAAGACAAAATGGCTTGGCTTTAATTGGCTTGACCGAACATTTTCATTACAGAGAGGGTATATCTGTCTCAGACAGCTCCAAAGACAAAACTTGCTCTTTTCAGGAATTATGTGCTTTATGGTACCGTGTCTGATTTGTGGCCATATTATGCATAAAGAGAAGGAAACTATACGAGTGGAGAAATACAATATCTGTCAATGCAAAGGTTTGCAGTAATGTTAGGCAAATGAATTCTGTTTTGTTAATTTTAAATTAATTAAATTCACTTCCCTGTGCAAATGAGGGTGATTGCATTATTAGCAAACAACTTTGGTGCTGCATTTTTTTTGTTTTCTGTATTGCTGTTTTAAAATGCAGCAAACAAAATAAGTTGAACCTAATTGTGTTGTAACTGAAATGCTATTTTGTGTATATAAGCATAATTCTTGCCAATCAAATTTTGGTCCTTGTATATGTAAGCTGACAGGAGGCACCTTAATGTGGCATTTTGTCTTTGTGCAGGCTTTATCAGATACTTTTTTAATTTATTAGAAGCTAGGTAAATCTGCATTTCCTGAGGCGCAGAAAGCAAATTTAGCATTCCATTAGTTACTGCATTTTACAGCTGTCATTCAGATTTACCTGTGGTTATGAACAAACACGCTGCTGCTACTGTAAGCCTTATCCCAAAGCAATAAACTCTATGTTTATGCAAATTCTGAGCCGTTCAATGGTGATTATGATAAGTGCAGTAATCTCCTTATCTCATCACAGTCTCTTTGGTTACCTAAATGTGCTATGAAATGCATCAATACACACAGAAATTGAGCAAAACTGCAACTAATGCCACAGTCCTCTCCCTTATGTTTCCCTTGCAACATTATGCTGATGATGTGGAACTACACCAACTACATCAATCACAAAGTTAGAATCTGCTAAAAATGTAGTTACCAGTGCAGTTTTTTAAGTGCACATGCAGAAGAAATGTGTTTCACAATTGTTTTACCAGCTGGCTGACTTCTATTTCCCCACAGCACCATTGATGAGGCATATTTGCATTGTCGGACACCATTTTTCACAACTCAAAGAAAAAGCCCTCGTTGAGACATGGTCAAATTTAGAATTGCCCATAATAACGACAACAAAGGGAAAATCTGCCCAGCAACTAACAGATGACGATCATCAATATTTAATGCCAATTCAGTCACAAGCTTCATATTTAATAGCTTGTCAGTCAATGCTAATTACACGGTGAAGTAACTCTGATCTGTAGTTGCAACAAAAACTGGTGGTACATTCTGCCATTTGCTAGCAAGGCGCATCAGTAACCCGGATGACCTTGCAGTAAATCATACCTTTACCTCGATGCGGCCAGATATCAGTTATATCATCTGTGCAAGGACGCTGGCTACAATAGCAGGAGAGTGGCAGACATAATAAATAATATTTAAGGACTCAACATGTCATCTGTAAATACCCATAAATGCCATTACCTCACTTCATAGCAAGTAGCCATAAACAAGTGATGAATAGAGTCTCATAGTCAGTACAACAGGTTTGTGAGAGACATTGATTTTGGATTTGAAAGTGTTTGAGCACTTATAGTAACTTGCTGGCAGTACAGCACAAAACCTATTAGCACCTTGTTAGACATGTCAATGCCTCTCACATATAGCAAGGTCATATACTTTTCTCAGGTCTGTTATTTGTCTCAAAACGGTCTAAGATCAGAGAAATGAAAACATGGTGAGACGGAGTGAAACAGAAAAGTTTTGTAATTTCTTGTGCCACATAATTCAATCTTGATTAATAATTAATGTCTCCTTTCCTAACTAAATATCTATAATTAATCAACACGTCATAGCAAGAGAGTGGGCTAATTGGTTTGAAAACACAAACCTGAATGCTTAATTCATAGAGGAGGCTGACATCGCTAATTGCGAGAGTAATCAAAGCTCCACCCTCTGGGATTTGACGAAGAGATCGGTAAATGGAGGTTAGCGTGATTCTGCATAGTATTATCATGACAGCTCCATTTATAACTAGATGAATATCACAGATGACAAATACAGTAAATGGCAAAAGCTTTGCTGCATTAGGCTGTCTGAAGGATTAATTCCACTGATTGAATTATTTGGGGGACTTCACTTAAGACTAACTTATTAGCTGCTGCACTCAAGAGCCTTAAGCAGCATGGTATCAGCAGATCATCAACATGTGAGCACCTGTTTACATTTCTGTTTCTAAATTAGCAAAAAAAAATTCAGCAAAACATGTTTTATGTAACAGCAAGTGCTAGGTGTGAAAAAAATATAGTGAGACATTTATATATATAAATCATGATGTTTGCAAGGAAGATTTTACCAAATTGGCAACAGCTGGCAACCAACCCAACAGAAGACCATTGAAAAGATGGCTTTGCACATGGGTTCAGCTATAGGTTGAAAATATCATGATGGGGGAAACATCTGATGTAAAAATGAAGTCTCTGAACTTCATACTTTTATACAGTGGGCAGCTGTAGCTCAGGTGGAAGAGCAGTTGTCTTTCAACTGGAAGGTTAGGAGTTCAATTCCAGGCTTCCCCTGACTACATGCTGAAGTGTCCTTGGGCAAAACACTGAACCCCAACCAGCCCCCTGATGTGCCTATCGGGGTGTGAGAGTGTGTGTGTGAATGGGTGAATGTGACTGTATAGTGTAAAGCACTTTGAGTGGTCGATAAGACTGGAAAAGTGCTGTATAAGTATGAGTCCATTTACCATTTACCATTACAGGGCATATCCTGAAAGAACACACACATTACTAGATATATGGACACACACAACCAAGCCAAAGCTCAAATCCAGGACTTTTTGAGGCAACATCACTGACCGCTACAACAACATGCAGTCAGTCTAATGGATAAAGGTGAAGACACATTTTCACAACTTAGAAAAATGTCCTCTGATCAGAAAAGCAACTATTAACAAAAACTACAAGAAAAAGTACAAACTATGCACAATATTCCAGCGTGCTACGGTATTGAGACACATTCAGGGAAAAGCTACTAAACAGGAAACTAAAACCACACAAAGTTCAAGTCATGACAAATAGATGATGGACAGTAGTGTCTGCAACTTTCTAGTCACTCAGGTGACAAAATATTATGAGCTTGACTTTATAATTCATTTGGAATAAAGAAGCATGTGACTAACATGCACGCATTAAATGCCAAGATTTTTATAAAAGGAATAAAATACAGTGTTTAGATTTAATTAAACATTTATGCTGGAGTTAAATTACACTAGTATGCTAAATATTTAATTGTAAGAGAACCTAATATTTTGAATCCAGCCTCACATACTTCTGAAGACAGAAAAAAGGTTTTGTAGTATGGTGTGTGTTTTAACTGTTAGGACTTCTGTTAATGGCTTATTTGCATTGGTTAAGTGTCTCCCATATTTTGGAGACTGGAGTGTTACACTTCATTTATGAATTATAATCACGCTAAAAGCCTGTCATCCACTACAACAACTTCTAATAGATACACTTGAATAATAACGGGGTTACAAACAAACCTGATGGACAGCAGGTTTAATGTGCCAAACTTAGTCTAAAATCTCAGGATGTTCAACAGAACAGCACTTCTTTCACTTAAGTTTATTATTGTTGGACCTCAGTTGGTGCAGACAGTGCCTGAATATTATTACAGCCATTAATGTTAGAATCATCCAACCTGAATATCTTTCTTGCCTTCTATAAAGAATCTCAGAAAAACCTCTCAAATCTTTTTCACCCCAAAAAAGATTTTTATTAGCTTACAGCCAGTCGCAATGTTGGATGAAATTATTACACATTTTGTGATATGGGCTCATTCACGAAGGGGCTGAGGAAGTCTGTGTGTGTGAACATACTCCTTGTGAACAGGGGAATTAGGGATATTCTTAGTCACAGTAATGGGGCACCTTACTGATATGTCTCCACTGGCCTGAATACAGAGTTTTCTATCGGCTTAGCAGTGTCACCTTCAGTACCTGGCAGGTTGAGCGGGCTTTTTCAGATTGAAATGTCGTTTACTGTCATGACTGTGTAGAGAACATTATTTTCAGTCTTCACTTCTTTATACTGTTAATTCCACAGGTTTGGATTTAAATTACATATAATATGAAAGTTTAAAAATCCATAAATTATGCATTTTTTAAATGCATTGTTTAACTTTGGTGATAAAATGTGGCACAAAAAATAAGGATATTTGTTTTCACTAGATTATATCCCTGTTAAGTTTCTTGCAATAAATCCTATGCTAATGAAAAGCCTCTTTATTTGCCTTTTAAATTATTCTTATATGCGAGTAAAATGCATTTACTGGATAAGCAGCTGAGCCAATGTCACTGCCCTTCACGGTGAGTCCAGATTCAGTATATGGCAGATGGATAATGTAGTCATAGTGTGGAGAAAATGTGGAGCATGCAATACTCATTGAAGCAATGATGGGGCAGTATTTGGTGAATGAAATGTGTTGGAAAGGGGCAGCATCTCCTTTCATGGAAAATCGGGCTCGTTACAAGCAAAGTCAGTGCAGGCCGAATTAAAGAGGAAATTCTACAACCGATGAAAATCCCATATCTCCACAGTCTGGACTGAACTCTGTCCTCTAAGATGACACTGAGAAATGGGATTTAACTGGACCACCTCCAGAAATTGACGGCGGGATGGAATGGCCCGCCTGCAGTTCTGACCTAAACTTCACTGTTTACTTTTGGGATCATTTTGGGTGAAGTGTTTGTGTCAGACTAAACAAACAAAACACAACTGGTGACTTGTGACAAATAATGGTTAAAGAATGTGATATTTTCCTTCAGTTGTGTGTGAAATTGTTAAAATGCCAGTATGTTCAGAGTCCAATCATCTAATCTAATAATGCTTGACAGAGCATACCTGCCAAGTTTATGCACAATCCACACAGTTCTGGTTCTTGACCCAAACAAGATTACTAAGATGGCACTATGTCATTGTGATCCATTCTTCACAACACCAGCACTGAATTGTCTTGTATTTAAATGTGCTGTACAAATAAACTTCCCTTGTCTTGAAACAAACACAAATTTCCTTACTTTTTAAGTTAACTATACAGTATTAATATTAGTAAATGTGCAACTTGCAAGATAGTAAATTCCAGTGATGCTTTTTTGTCAAAGGAATTGTGAAAAATCTAATTTTTGTTGTATTGATTTGTGGCAATATTTATTTGATCCAAAACACAATTGCTCTGTGAACTTCCATGATGAAAAAGAGTAGATATGTTTTATAGATATGTCTCTTTTGTTGCGTATGACAGGATTTAAACCCACCATACACTATTCTTTCTTTCCCCCTATGTATTTCCTTCCACTGTAAAATAAAAGTAAGCAGTCACACAAGCTATACGATTGTTAGCGCCTTAAAAATCAAACTTTTCTTATAATTTTCTTGCCATCTCTGAATGTTGCTACTTTTGGTGCATCCCACATGAATATAAGGAGCTCATTTTGCTCACTGATTGTTAATGATGTACAACAGCTCCCATGACACAAGCGAACAAGTGTGTTGCGACTACTTCATCTGGTTTGCACTGACCACCAGAGTCTAAATGATCCATCCAATCAATAGCCAGACTGGTGTAAGCAGTCTCAGAAAAAATGCACATGCACTGTTAATTTTGACAATGTTGGATGTGACGACGCATCAATGAGACAAATTCCTTCAAACGAACAAGAGGTTGCTGCCTGTGGGGAATTGGTTTTCCCCATGCAATGTAAATCTGCCTCACTAACCAGTCCACTTTGTGCAATGCTGTTTACAACCTGTAGCCTGCTATCAGAGCTGTGAAAGGAAGGTGATACAAGTGAGATGAAAGAGGATGGTATTACACTAGAACATAATAAGGCCATTGAGTAGCCAGGAATCTGCCCCCTTTTCCCTTCACACTACCTATTTGACCATTTCCCCGTCAATGACAACACCGGCAGCATCGAATTACAAACAAGAAAAAGAAGCAGAAAAAGATCAGGATTTGTCACAGCTGAGGCTCCTGTTCAGTAACTTGGCGAGGTATTGCAGCATGTGTCGTTTGAATGTGTCCACTCTGATATTTCCTCTTTATCTCCCATGACCTGATAATGTGAACCCTTTAATGAAGCTATTGTGTGCCTGTCCAAAGCCATTGTCTTCTGGGGGGAACTTTCCTTTCTCTTTTCGACACATGCTACCATCAGTGATGAGCACACCTGTGATGCTTACGTTTCTGTCTTCCCGGTTCATACACCTTATCGTTGCTCTCGGTTCGACACAGGCAATTTATTTTCCCCTTCCTCTCCTTTCTGAGATAATCTTTGTAATTACAGCTGTTTGATCCAAATAAGATCATTGTTAGTATTGTTACATTTTGCTCTAACAAGAAGGTTACAGACACTTAATCTTTTCAGGTTGATTAGCATGAATGGTAAAATGTTTGGCTAATTTGCATGATCAAAATATTTTTTTTTTATAATTACATAGCTGGTAAATATTGGTCATAGAAGCAATTTAATAAAGAAAATATTGAATTGTAGTTAACTTTATACTGCAGTTTTTACATTAAGTTACTCTTAGTGTAAATGATGGTTAAATAGGAGATAATTGGCACGATAAATTTATTCAGTATAGAAAGACACTTATTTGGTTTTCTTCCTTTTCTCTTAATTTACACTGTCTATAAAAGATAGTTATATAAAACATTACCGTGCTTTATATAACTAACTAAAACAAGTCGAGTAAGAAAATAAGCTCTAATAGAATTGAAGTCTATTTTGCATCTCATCTCTACTGAAGCACCTAGCTGTCAAATAAGGAATTTATCACATTATAAGGGGATTTTATTGTAAAAATGTGAAACGTCATGTTTCGTGAGCCTGAGATTGATCATTATAAACCAACTGAACAATATTAAGTTCTTTTTTTTCTCTTCTTTTTTTGTTATGAAGGACATATATATTTAATCATAAAGTAACTTTTTAGAAAACCAAAATGTTGAAGCATTTATTCACAGACTGAGCTGTGACTAATCCTTCTTTGAAATGATGGGTAATAAATGCTACAGCTAAAAATCACTTTTATCAAAGCACTTGACTATTGTGTGTCGGATTTTAGTAACTTAGAGAAGCATCTTTCTTTGACTTTACCCAAAGTTTTTAGGCATATTAGCAATGCAGTGTGGTAAGGAGTTAATAAATATTATTTTACTATTGATAACCTGAGGTTAAACAACTATTTTATTTAAATGATTAATGATGGAGTCGCACATACATCTGACAGGTTTCTGCCAGATTTGTCCACACAAGAGTCAGCCATTAAAATTAATTACTATTTATTTACTGTTTATTTAATAGTTTTATCATTTTTACTTCTTTACACATCTTAATAGTAAAGCCAATAGGTATACTAGGTACCTTCTTTCTGTGCTTCAACCCAAGAACAGCTGAGCAGAGAGGTCCAATTTTTAATATCTGCAGCTTTTATTTGACCCTTTAACAGAATCTGAAAAAATATGTTAATTAATAAAATATATAGAAAGTTATGTTTACTATTTATTACTATGTGAAAGGACAACATTATTGTAGTGTATTCCTCTGTTTTTCTTCACTGGGGATCAGATACCAGATTTTATATGAAGTTTTTACCATAACATGATGCAAAATGTCTGAAACTTTATGCATTAAAAGTGATACCTTTAGCTTTTTTAGGGATAATGTTAAGATCTGAAAAGATTTTGATTTGATTTTAATACAAACACCTAAATTAATTAGGTGTTTACAATACTTTTTGTAGTCTATTATAAACTACCAAATGCTAAAAAGAAAACCTGTGAAAGTGATTTAATTTGTTTCTAACTTACCTGTCAGAAACTGCACTGAGTTCTCACACTGGTATTTAAATGTCATTTTCCGCTATATTCTTCTAACCAAAGTCAGACATCATTTTCTTTATCCATGAAAAAATAAAACAGAGAAGCAAGGATGAGTGTGTGTGACTGCCTCCCTTCTTTCATTTTTCATTTCATTATGTAAACACAGGACTATCACTTTTCCTGGATGTGAGAGTAAATTTTTCTTTCATGCCAAGATTTCCTGAAACTCATACCGAGAGTGACACACACACACACACACACACACACACACACACACACACACTTCATGCTCACAGACGGTGTGAGCTAAGCGGCAAAGACACCTTTGATGAAACAAGCTAAAAACCTTTGATGTTGTGCAAGTTTATGAGAGATTCCAGCTGCTTTGTGCTCTTCAAGGCCATCCTCCCACGACTTCTCCCACCAAATTAGAAATGGCACCTGTACACCTCCCTTTTTCTGAAACAATCAGCTCTGGCTGTTTTTCTCTTGTTTGTCTGCTGGAAAACATATTTGTTCCATTATGTACAGCTCACTGAGAGGGCTGTGCAGCAGTTAGTTGTGGTTAAAATGAGAATTGCAGGAAGAAATGTGTTTTCCTTTTTTTTTGTCATCCTGCTGCAATGTGATTTTATTTGTCAGAATAAATACATATAAGCTATAAATTGTATGAAAATTTGAGCATTGGGAAAGTGAGGCTATACTGGGATTTTAGTTGGAAGCATTTCAGTCTCAGCAGGGATTTTTAAAAGGTGTGTTTTGGTTGTTTTTTTAACTTGTCCTGTTTCCTCGTGTGACTGACAAAGCGATCAATGAGCAGTAACTATATTGACAGCAGTTTTACCGTATTTTAACAGGTCTGAACAAAACAATGTGAATTCCTATTTAGCGAATATGATGGCCTTTCTGTGTGGAGTTTGCATGTTCTCCCCGCGTAAGCGTGGGTTCTCTCCGCGTTAGCGTGGGTTCTCCCCGTGTTAGCGTGGGTTCTCTCCGCGTTAGCGTGGGTTCTCCCCGTGTTAGCGTGGGTTCTCCCCGTGTTAGCGTGGGTTCTCCTCGTGTTAGCGTGTGTTCTCCCCGTGTTAGCGTGGGTTCTCCTCGTGTTGGCGTGTGTTCTTTCCGTGTTAGCGTGGGTTCTCCTCGTGTTAGCGTGTGTTCTCCCCGTGTTAGCGTGGGTTCTCCTCGTGTTGGCGTGT
>JBAMIG010000018.1:12946989-12959876 GCA_037177335.1 Kiunga ballochi | reverse complement strand
TATGTATGTATATGTATGTATATATATATGTATGTATATGTATGTATATATATATGTATGTATATGTATGTATATATATATGTATGTATATGTATGTATATATGTATGTATGTATATGTATGTATATATATATGTATGTATATATGTTTGTATATATATATGTATGTATATATGTATATGTATGTATATGTGTATGTATATATGTATATGTATGTATATGTGTATGTATGTATGTATGTGTGTGAGTGTAGCTGTTTTTTGTATTATTTTAATGGCCTCTGTCATAGCCGGGGCATTCAGGGGCCGTTCTGAAATGGGGGTATCCTGACAACAGGCCCAGAAACCTCCCTGGCCATTCCTGCTGAGACAGACCCTAAGACATGAATGTTTACAATAATTTATTTGTACAAATGTAACTGGATATATGATATAATATAACATTAAATATATAGATTTTGATACTTAAACTCATTGTTTATTTTTTTCTCCTGGCTTTCCCTCTCCATTAACAAGGTAGTGTGCCTCAGTCGGGCTCCCTTTAATGTTTATCTTGAACTGCCATTGCTCTAAACATTTTCTAATCTCCAAATTGAGAAAAAAAATGTCCCCTCAAAATATTTATGTCACAAACTCCTCAAATACACCCAGATTCCAATTGTTGTGTAAACTGTATATTAAAATGGAATAAAATGTTTAGCTAATACTTATAAACTTTATAATGAACTGAATAAACAACAAAGATGAGATATTTGGAGCTCAAATTGATCAACATTTTAATAGATTTTTTTTTGCAGAACTGATTTTGCACTGTTGTCTGCAAGATTTTCCAAAAGATATAGGAACAGCTGTGACAAAAGTCTGGGAAAGTTGAGGAATGCTAAAAAAAAATCACCTGTTTAAAACTTTCTACAGGTAAATAGTTACGGAAGCTGTACATTAAGTATTTTGTAAAAGAATTTTACCAACAAAGCTTCAAAAATTGCTTCTGTCTCCAAATATGCTTTAACAGTTAACAGCAAGACCTGCGGTCTGACCGTGTTGCTTTCAGTCTTTTGAAATAAAAGTCTTTCTACCAGTTTAATGTTTTTTTTATCCATTTTTTAATGATGCTGAGAATAAAATATGACTAAAGATGATGGAGACGTATTCAATTTTTTAATGACCTAGTCTGTACTGCTAGTGTTGAGTGACAGAAAGGCTGAATGGACATGCCCTGTGTGGGAATGCTAGACTCGTTCCTTTTTTGTGAGTTAATGTCTGAGTGAATATCCGTGTACCTGTGGTGTGACTGAACGGCAGAATGAGTGAGAGCCCGTGAGGAAGCCCTTCATGCATATACTGTTAGCTATGTGTGTGTGTGTGTGTGTGTGGTCAACCCACTGGTGAATACCACTGCATTAGGAAGGCCATTAGCGCATTTATCTGTCTGTAATGCCCGAGTGTTAGTGACACGTTAGGGTCCCCCTTCCACTTAGCCACCACTTTTGATAGACAGGACTGACATGTCAGGTGACAGAAATACCACTATGTGGCAGTGTATGATGGCACAGCTCTGGAGGCCATGTGAGATGGGGTTTGTGGGCTTTAAATTCAAAAAGAGAAAAAAAATTGACTAGGTTACTGTTTAAAAATAATATTATGCTAACATTTACTCCAGCAATTGGGAGATGTACTGTGACGTGTACAGAGCTGACATTTAAAGGAAGTCAGTTGATGCCACTTACTCGAGTGAGAGCTGGTGATCAGGACCAGATGAAGCCAACGTCCTCATTTCCCAATGCAGACACCCGACCCTGAGGCCCTCAAACTGGATCTCCTCAACATCTCGATTGCGCCTAGAAATTCTGTCTACAAAAGTTATAAACATAATCGGTGATAAAGGGCAGCCTTGGCGGACTCCAACCCTCACCGGAAACGAATCAAACTTTCTGCCCGCAATGCGGACCAAGCCCTGACACCGGTCGTACAAGGACCCAACAGCTAAAACAAAGGGGTCCAATACCTCATACTTTCAGACCAACCCCCACAGGAGTCCCAGAGGGACACAAATGCCTTCTCCAAGTACACAAAACACATGTAGACTGGTTAGGCAAACTCCCATGACCCCGCGACCCTCAAGAAGGTATAGAGCTGGTCCACTGGTCCACGACCAGAACGAAAACCATACTGCTCCTCCTCAATCTGAGGTTTCACTATCTGAGGACCTGTTTCCTCTAGGACCTCTGAATGGACTTTCTCAGGGAGGCTAAGGAGTGTAATCCCCCTGTAGGTGGAACCCAATCTCCTAATCCCCTTTTTGAAGAGGGGGACCACCTCCCCAGTCTGCCAATCCAGGGGCACTGTCCACGCGATGCTGCAGAGATGTGTCAGCCAGGACAGCCCTACAGCATCCGGAGCTTGAAGAAACTCCGGACAAATCTCATCCATCCCCAGGGCCCTGCCACAGAGAAGTTCCTTAACCACCTCAGCCACAGAGATGGGAAAATCCACTTTAGAATTAAATTACTGTACGGGTTACTTGTACCATAGTAAAATCTGAATTTGGGAACATCATTGGGAGGGTAGCTGATTATTAGCAAATGGGTCCTTGTCACAAATGTCAAGACAATCTACCAAAACGTAACTTTTTATGATTGAGATACTGACAAATTTGCAGTCTTACATTTAGGAGCAGATGATCCCAGCCAGCCAAGCACTAGCTTGCATTTTGTTGTCTTTAAAAGTACTCCAAGCCGATGAGAGCACCGGGATTTGTGCATGAAGAGGGACATACACGGTAGGGCTGAAGGGCAAGGGACAAATGGCGGTTTAGTTTGACAGACATTTCACCATTAAATCATTTAGAACATGATTGTGTGTGTGTGTGTGTGCGTGCGTGTCTAAGAGCATGTAATAAAGTGCAGTTGAAGGAGATTTTAAATGACATCTTATAACATGCTCTTGGAAAACATCACCTACCCTGCCTTAACTCTCATACAGTATCACTCAAAAATGAAACTTTTAATTTGTAATGTATAAATCTCCTCTTTAATCAAATGATGTCAACATTAACATATACTTTACTCTAATCAACTGTATATGTTTCAATAAATGTATAACTGGTTGCTATAAAGTTCATTAAGAAAACTAATTGTAACTAGAGAAAAATGCTAAATTGTCAAATTCAGAATTAAAAAAAAAAAACACTTAATCAAAATACAGAAAATTGGAAAATAATAGGAAAATCACTTTAGCTTTTTTTTTTTTTTTTTACAACAGAAAATTGATATAAATACCCTTTAACAATCACATCATTAATATTTGCTTTCATAACTGTTACGGATACTTTACAAAGCCATACTCAGACCCTGCAAAGACTTCTTTTTTTACCTATACTACCACTAACACTTATACTACTACTTATATTTTTAGACCATTTTATAACCAAGTTTTAAACCAACAGATGAGAAATCAGATGCCAAAGCACATTCAGATGGGGTGAACATAACAACAAATACAAATTATAATGGACATTAAAAGTATTCTTTGCTTTTATATACTGTGTGACTACATGCAGCCAGTGGTGGTTTAGATTATTTCTAAAGTATAAATGATATGACATTCTCCTCAGTCCTGACTCAATATACTTCCAGGCCAACATAAATGAGGCCATTTGATGAGCTAAGTTTGGACACAAGAACCTAATGGCAGCATTAAAGAGGAGACCTGGGAGAATAGATGGCCGGACATCAGTCACTTTAATCACCTGTTTCATTATTCAGTGAATGGATGCCACCTGGTCATACATGAAGGGTGTCAGGGAGATGTGGAGTGTGAAGATGAAAGCAAGAGGATGTAAGGGGGAATCTGTGAGGAGTCTTCCACAAAAACCTTTATTTTCTGTAGCAATGGGAATACATTTATCTCATTCAACGAGTGTGTGTGCTTTTTGAAAGATAGGAAATAACTAAAAATGAGCCTCCTGTTTGTTTAATTTATCTTTAAAAGTTGGGTAGTTTGTTAAATCTCATTCTGACTGCATCTTTATACAAACCTAACAGAATGTGAAATATGTAGAAGTAACCCTTTTTTCTTAGCTTCAATGTGTGTTTGGATGATAAAATGTGGATTCAGGATCAGGACCTCAGGACCTGTCTGTCTGTTTGTCTGTCTGTCTGTCTGCCTGCCTGTCTGTCTGCCTGTCTGTCAATTACTAAATATATAAATAGTTCTGGACTTGACATGATTAGGGGACATGTCTGTCTGTCTGTCTGAAGGAAAATCTGATTTTAGTGTTGAAAGTAAAAACTTTAAAAATGAATATTTCACATAAGACAAATACAGCGAGTCAAAATGGACATGGAAGCAGAATGACTGCAATTGTCTGAAAAAGTAAAACATTTGAAACTCTTTGTTTAACTTTTACACAAAGAGACAAACTGATGGGACTCGGGTTCATGTTTGTTGCTAATCTAAATCAGACTGAATGCAACAGTAGAATGACTTTTTTTTCATGCAGACCTGAGGAAATAAAATCTTTTGAAGCAAAATATGATGTCAACAATGAATTTTTTGTAGTTTAAATTGTTGACATCAAAATCAGCTGAAAGTATAAGTTTAAGCATTTGAATTATGGGTCGAGAAGAGGATCTAAGAAGAGTACGTCCTGCTAAGGGGATGATCTACATCCTCACATCTCAATGCGGCTCTACAGTCCACTTCTCACAGGCACACACCACAAAGGAGATAAGAGGAAGAATAAGCTGTCAGCAAGCCGAGTTCACCAGTCCTCTCTATATTCCTCACACCACTACTGAGGGAACAATGTGTCTACAGTGGCAGGTGGCCATAGTTCATAATGTGCTGATGCTGACCAAGTGTCAGTTTGATCCATGGGATCGGTGAGTGGGACGGTGCTGTGGCTCCAGAATCCTTAAGCAAGCAACTGCCTGGTGCTCCTATGGGGATGGTTGGAGACATGATACAGATGAGACCAGCAACTATCTGCCTAATGGCAGACAGATACAAGGCAGAAAGGTAGGAAGAGAGATGAGGAGAAACACAGACAGTATACACAAAATATGAAGGGTTGAGGATCACATTTGAAAAAGGCACAAAAGCAGATACTGCTCTTGTCATTCCATGTTGTTTGTCATCACAGGTCAAAAATGCTTAAGTGAAAGAACTGTGTCTGTCAACAAAACAGCAAACGTTAATGTTTACAGGGCATCCAATTCAATTGTAACAGCTGATGATGTGCATCTGCATAAAAGCTGAGATGTGCATCACGCCTTACCAACGTTTCCATTTACTGTTTAAAAGTAGATTACCACTAAAGAAACCAGTGTGTGACTTAATGGTGTGATAATGCATGAGTAAGCGGACTGACATTACATTAAAAAGGGTTGCTACAATCAAAAATCTAAGTGGCATTTATTTTGTCAAAGTCGTTTTTATCCCGAGTGCCCTGTGTCATGTCATGATGAGGAGGCCAGTTAGACAAAAGTGTTTACGATGTAAAATGTCATATTTTGGTGTATCTTGATAGATTAGAGGTTTAAAGAGCTGACAATGAAGTCAGAACAAAATGTGTGTACATCAGACAGGAAGTTTTGGTAGCATGCTTTCTGCCATCTCTTTACAACATATTCTTTTAACATTGTCATTAATTCGCTATTGGTCTTTGATAGCTTGTCAGTTTGGTGAAATTGATTTTTCGGCTTAATGCTTGATTAAAAATAAGGCCTTCAGAATTTTCCATGGCTGCATAATTTACCGAAGTGGTTTTAAAAAGACATTAACAAGATTAATAAAAACAAGATAAAAGAACTGGTTTTATATTTGTTGCCTTTAAAGATATTAGTTATTCAAGTCTATTTTTAAAATAAATGTAACCTATTTTAAATCGATTCAAGCTCATAGTTTTATTGTTGAATTGACAAACTAAATGTTTATATTTATTTTGAAGAAAAATAATTTACAGTTGATGAAATAAATATATGTCTGGTTTATTAAGCAGTTAGCAGTAGCATGAAAGCCATGTTCGCTTCAGGACTGTTCACACTGTCACATTTAAATAACGTGAACCCAAACAAGAACAATTGTAATCAGCAAAGCAACTGAGTGCAAAGACCAGCATTGTAAACATTTACATATCTACTATGCCTAAATTTTACTGCATTGTTTTGATGACAAATAAAATCAGTTTATGAAGGCCTATTTATGCTCTCTTACATAAGTATTGCCTTCTGCTACAACAGTGGTAGAGCTGTTGATTGTAAGGTGTTTATATAAATCTTCTCACCATCAGGTTACTATTTATTTATTTATTTTCAGCTAAAAGATCAAAGTGGATTTGCAGAGACCATTGTAGGCTAGGCGGAGAATTATTCTTGTGGCACTGACATAAATAAACTTAACTTTCTGTTGGACATAGGTAGGACACAGTTGTTTACAAAGATACACATGCACACACACACACACACTCCTTAAGGCAGGTTCTGCAATGAGCTGAACGAACATGATCAAAGCAACAAAGCACCGCAGAAGAGAAGCACACATCCAGACGTCACGAGTAAAAAGTGTGTTCCTCACACACACATTGACAGAGCTACTTTATCAGTCCTCGGATCTGACTCAACATTTACATATTCAACAAACTGTCACATCCACAAATGCACACCGGAGCTCCGGGCATTTGTTTTAAATAGATTAATATATTAAGCGATGCGTGAAGTATGCACAGAGTGACAATATATTCATTGTTTAGGTGAGTCATTGTCATCTAAACAGGCGCGTGATGAGCTGTTACTGTATAGGCAGCAGCTTGACTGTGGATGTAATAAAATGTTCACTTAGTCAAGAAGCTTGCTTGTGTAATTTTTTTAATTCAATTATCAGTCAATGAACCGGTAATGAACACAAGTGTTTTTAGTTAATCAGTGTTTGAAAGGTCAAATGGGGAAGTGCTCATTTGATGATAGATAACAGAAAGATGAGACAACTAGCAAAACTACACTTGGGGTAAATCTGTGCAGATTTGGGGGATTTTTTCTCAATCCTGCCTCTGTTGTGTTGTCACTGAGTTTACCCTCATTGAGGCCTTGACCCTAACTCATCACCTTTCATTGTTGCCTACTTCACCTTCGTTCCTCTTTAATTTCCAAATAGCCCCACCCCTCTCCTTTTCTTTCTCCCCTTCTCCCTCTTTTGGTTTTCTCCTACGATTTATTACACAAGGCAGGCAGACAGCAGAGAAACCTCCCTGTATGGAACGATCTGTCATCTCAACATTATCAGCCGAACACACCGCCTTCCATATTGTGCTACAAGGGCTTGGGCAAATTGCTATTTTTATGGGACATGATAAAGGAAATGCTACCTTATGTTCACATTTTTTACTGCCCAGTGTTGGAGCTGGACATGCAATAATTCACTATATTGGAAACTAGTTTGTGTCACTTGTGATGTGTGTGTTTGTGCGTTTGAGAGTATAAATGAACAGGATTATGGTTGTGAAATTGTCAACCATTAGACAGTTCTACAGAGGTATAATGCAACAGATTTTAAAGTCCCGTCAGTCATAACAGCAACGAAGCACATGAGTCTTGCACGACTGCTTTTAATTAAAGAAAAAATCAGGATTGATAGATTAATCTCATTTAGGAATGGTGACACTTTTGTATTTGCAGTCTTTAATCTCAGTTTCTAGGCATACATATAGGATGATTTTTCTCTATTTGATTCAAGTTTTGGTTGTCACATATCAAGAAGTCCAAAAGTCAGAAACGGGTAAAAGGCCAGAAGGAAATGAGAAGAAGCGGGCAAAAAACAAATTTGAAGGCAACAGGCAAACCCATTACCATGTTCTTTAGGTAAGACGAGTGCATGTTGACTTCATCTGTCTGCTCTGCTTTTTTCTGCCCTTCTCTCTACTCTTTTCTCCTGTCTTTCCCTCTCCTTCAATCCTTCTCTCCCCAAGCCCTCGGCATGCCTGACAGCCAGCACTGCACCAAACTGACAGGCCCTCAAACCGTGGCCAAGAAAGCGAGCATTAATTAAGTCATTGCCGGACTGTAATTTCCTTGAGAAGTAAAAAAAAATTTCTTCACACACGAAAAGGTTACCAAGACCTTTTCTGTGTCAAAATTACCATGCGTCATGAATATTAATGCGCTTAATGAAGACAACCTTTGGTTCATCAAGAATGTTCCAGTAGCAGGTGCCAAGCTGATAAACTCACTTGGTGAAGGCTGTTTTTTTGGTTCCCTTTCTTCTTTTCGCAGTTTTATGTCAGATCCTTAGAGAGTCAGGAAGATGTTGATTTAAATAACTATCAGAATTTACCGTGAAGACACACGCACATGCGTTAACACACACACAGATGAGCACCCTTCCCTTTTCTTGTCCTTGGGTTTTTTCCTCAGGCCTGTTGACTTTGGTCATCAGATTTTTGAAAGAATGTTTAGAAAATATTTATTTTTCAGTTCATTGTGAAAGTATAAAAAACATTTTCACACGTCATCTTATACAGTCAAATGCGGCTCCGATGTATGTGTTATTCCTTAAATGCTAAGATTCAAACCAAGCCTGTTATTATTGATCCATTTCAGAATAGCTTTTATGCTAATCCTTAGCTAATTTCACAATATTTTGACTAGAACTTGTTAATATTACACAATCAGTTCAAAGGGCCAAAGATTTTTTCAATTTATGATATTTGGTCAGAAAAAGCATGTGTCAGATTTTAGGCCTGTTCACTTGTTTTTGTTATTTGTCTATTAAAGGGCTTCTTCTCGCAGTCTAAAGACATGCACCCTGGGAACATGTTGATAGGAGACTCTAAATTGCCCATAGGAGTGAGTGTGAATGTGCATGGTTGTTTGTCTGTGTGTGTTGACCCTGTGATGGACTGGCAACTTGTCCAGAGTGTACACAGCCTCTCGCCCAATATCTGCTGGGATTGGCTCCAGCTCCCCCGTGACCCTGTTCAGGATATAAGCGGTTGCAAATGGATGGAGGGGTGGAGATGCTGTGGTTTGAACTGTGGATTTTATTCACCTAAAATGAGCCTTGTTGAGCTCTGTTCTAGCATTCTCCTGGTTACATGTAATGGGGTTAGGGTTAATTTCTCAAGTAACAAGAAGGATAATTTTGTTCTGGCCAGGACATTTATTACCTGACAAGAATCCATTCCATAGAACCTCACCGAGTAGGGATTTGTGGTGGGTGGTCAACATCTCTACTTGATTTTGGCACTAAACAGCTTGACAGGACCTGGAAAAAACTAGCAAATTTATCCAACTGTTATGTCATGAAAAAGCAAATCTCACACTGGGATGTGATTAAAAAATGGATCCAGATGATCTGAAAGGTTCTGATTGTTTCATATAGAGTCATCTTAGTTTTTCCATGTTCAGCTGTGACATCAGATCTTTTCCCTTGAGGTGTTTTTCAAACGTTTGGTCTGGATCCATCCCTGAACCCTGATTTCTGGCCTGGTTGGTGGGTTTTAGGTTATAAAGTGAAGCTCTGGGGTGACTTTTAATCGTTTCATTTTGGTTCACATCAGCTCTTTTTATTAACCAAAGAGAGGCGTTGTCCACGTAATTGCGTCAGAAAAAAAGATTATTGTGCTACGTCTGTAAAGTTCAGTCATTTAGTGAGCTTGCAAAAAAACAAAAAACCTGTCATCATTTTACTATCATTAGACTCGTTTCCTCTGTTCCTCAGTGGTGGAGCAAACTGCCAAACTATCCGGTCTGCAGAGTCCTTGTCTACTTTTAAGAACAAGCTGACTCAGCTGTTCAAAGTGCATTCGGCACTTAGTTTAACTTTTCTATCTGACCTAGATCTATCCAGCTCTTTACTGATGATATTGAGTGACAAATGGTAAATATATTTAAAAAAAAACCCAAAAAAAAGCACGTCAGGACAACCTGTGTCCTACAGGACAATATTTGTGTCCAACCAGACCTGCAGCATCTGGCTCTTGTCTATGCTGTTCCCTGTTGTTCGATTTCATGCTTGTGTTGTTTTATTATGTCTGATGTACGTCGCTTTGGATAAAAGCGTCTGCTAAATGCCTGTAGAATAGAAAATGCCTGTAGAATAGAAAATGCCTGTAGAATTAGCTCTTTTTTTTGTTTGTTTCCTTCACAGATCCACCAGAAGTTTGCTGCAAATCAAAGCTGTCTATAAAAACATGACTCCACAGCAGATTTGCAACAGCTTGTCAAATCAATATATTTCTGGATTATATATTGTAAAAGTCTCCTATTTAATAACTTGTCATTCACGTGACTGTGTTCTGGATGAACGGTTGATTTTATCTCAAAATGAATAAATCTTTTTTACACACACTTCATTTGAGCCTTTGACTAGAGACATCAGCCAGCAAATGCTCAGTGACAGTAACAATGTCTCTCTCTATCTGTCAAGATTCTTTAATTTAGTGACCACACACTTTATACACCTAAGTGCTTCTTTTTACTTCATGCCTCAGAAAATACCAGTTAATAGTGACAGTTATGCTACATTCTGCTAAGCCAGAGGTTTCTAGTATTCATCCACAGGGTATTAGACTGTACACGTGCTGCTTTGTGCTCTTCCTCCTCCTCTGCCTATTATTTCTGTTGTGTAATTGAGATGCAGAACACTGACAGATCTCATTTAGTGCAACGGAGAACTGTGTTATGGGGAAGTGAATGCAGATTATTGCATGAACACACAAAAGCAGGCAAATACGCATGAGTAAACGAAAATGTAATTTGGCACCATGTTTGGAGAGTGTCTTCAGTTGTTAGGAAAGGATTTCATACTTGTGATTTCATGTAGTCAGGCCAAGCAGAGGTGAAAACATGTTGGCTGATTGCTCGCCACTTTGTTAGATCCTTGAGTTCCCATTTGTTTACTATGGAAGTCACACATCAGCATGACTGTGAGTGACTGGCTGTTGAATTAGGACTGCACTGTTGACTGGTTCTCTCATTATATCAACAAATCATGCAATCAAAAGAGAAAATAGAAAGGTTTGTCCATCTCAAAATACCAAAAACTCTCTTGAATCTTCATTTTGTCCTTAACAACATTCCTCTTCTTCTTCTCCTGTCACAATGACAAAGAATACGGTTCATCCTCTTGAGACAAGGGACCTCACTCACATGCATGTGAACACACTCTCAAACACACACACAAAGACTCACACACATATACGCGAGAGCACCGAGGTCTGCTGTCATACACCTCTCATTAATTCCTACCTGTCAGCCGGCTCCCCCTACCGTATCGGCCCCCCGAAAGGTGACAGCTTTCCAATGACTGACAAAGGCTCTTTAGGTGATACAGAAGATCCCTAGCAACCGCTGGCTTCTGTAAAGTGCCCCTCAAATGTCACTTTTGCCGCTCCGATACATGCGCACTCACACGCCCACACACAGTATTTTTATAACAGAGGCCTGCTCTCAAGTCTTCAGCCATCTTTGACATCCAGAAGCTGTGGATGTCACAGAGACCTCAGCTCTTAAAGCTTTTAACATCCGAAGGAGATGGCGTTGTTTGACAGCGCTATTGGTGGATGCCATTGTTGCGTGTCGTTCCCCTCCCAAGTGCATGGGATTTGCTTGTTTTTTCTGTTGTAAGAGGCAGATAAGGAAGAGTGAGGAACAGAACCAAACTTTTCCTCTGTGTCCATACAGACGTCAAGAGTTGAGTGGCAACAGCAGGCAGAATTGCTGTTGCCTCACACTAGTTGAAAAGGGGTCAAGTAAGGGAAATGATGCCTCCTTGCGTTGACTTCAGTCAGCTGTCGAGTTGGATTCCATGGAGCAGTCTTACCTGTTTTCAGTGGGGAGTTAGTAGACAGAGGAGGGATTGAGGTCAAATGACTACACATAAAAAGGGGGAGAATTATTACATTAAAGTACAATATTTGACTGAATGGGATCACAACTAACCAAGTTTTAGTTCTTAGTTCAAAATATCATTAATTATCCATCATTTTTTTAAAGATTATAAAAGTGATTACTGGCTTTAACAATAGTCATGTCTAGTTAAATAAACTTTAAAGATGTCCTGATCACGTTAGTATGAATCAAGTTATAGTCCTGAACTTCATTTTCTCTTTTAGAGTCTTTATGTATAAGCAAAGAATATAAGTATCCAACCAGCCATTTTCTATTTATGCTTAATCCCACAAGATGTGATGGGAAAAAAAGCTAAAAAAAAATCAATACCTGATTATTCTATTATTTCTCCAGCAAGGTCTCAATAAGACTGAAGTGGCTTCTGAGGTTCATGGGGTTGTAATAATGATTATAAACCTAAAACAAGAGGCCGTGACTGAAACACATTATATCCACTAATGTTTTTGTGAGTATTAAGTTTCTTTTTCACTTTATATAAAATTGTACAGAGCTCTGTTTTTAGTTTGCAATTTATGAGTTATTCTTAAAGCAGCCTGGTTAAAAGTAAAACCACTGAGTGGACCTGAATGAAGAAACTGATCAAAAAGTAATGACAGGCATCACCTTTACACTAATGCTCACAGTATAACAGAAACGTGTGTGGGAAACTGAATGAGGAAGAGGACAGCAGATTATTGAATTAACAGTTCTTACACACTGAGTCTCAAATGAAAATCTCAGCAGGCTACTTTTATACTGTGTTGGTGTACAGCACAATTCACAACTTAGTTGGGTGTTTGCAGATGGCAAAAGTTTGTCAGGGTAATTCAGAGTTTGGGGCTTTTTGCTCCGAATATACATCCATCCATCCTTTTCCTACCGCTTATTCCCTGAATGGGATCGTGGGGGGGCTGGAGCCAATCCCAGTTGTCATTGGGCGAGAAACGGGGTACACCCTGGACCGGTCGCCAGTCCATCACAGAGTAAACTGATTGTACACACTAT
>JBAMIG010000018.1:12911868-12922946 GCA_037177335.1 Kiunga ballochi | reverse complement strand
AGGGAATACATTACAGATTACATTTTTTGACATGTAATCAGTAATCTGTAACGGAATACATTTTAAAAGTAACCCTCTCCCAACACTGATTATTCCTCGAATGATTGATGTGTGCACCAGGTGGACACGCTCCCTTTGAAACAGCTTAAGAATGGTTGGACTTGTTGCTTCATAAATGGTGGAGAAAATATTTGAAATGCAAAATTAGAAGCTTTTCGGTCAGTTTTGGCTGAAAAGTGGCCGAAGCACTTTCCAAGCACAACATTACAAACAGCGATGTTATGACTGAGTTGCCACCGGATGCCCCGCACTGTTTGGCCTTGAAGTCGCTCTGCGCCTGTTAACTGGTCTCAAACATCTGGTGCGTAGAGGGGGAGGAGGGGTCTATGTGGGTGAGATGGAGAAAACAACAGAGTGGGAGAAAGAGGGACCGTGAAGAAAAGGTATTAAAAGTGACGTATGAACAAGACTTGGGGAGACGTCCCCCTGCAGCAGCTGTGACTGCTGCCGTTGCTCTGACAGGTGTCAATTAAGAATTACTGCAGAGGTCTTGTAGTGATTTTTTTTCCTGCACCGCTGCCTGTCTATGTGCCTTTTTGAGAAATAGCACTTTACCCTTGTCATTGTATTTTCACTTCGCCACAGTTGCCCCTGAAAATAAGTATATGGCGGGCACACTAATCAATAACCAGTATATTAGCAATTATTTTGCTCATTGATTTATACTGGGGCAGTGACACCCAACGTAGCGTTATTAGCTGCTGATTATATGTGCCTCTGCTGTGCATGAAACGCATACACTGGCTCTTCTGTTGCCAGGTAGAGGCAGTTTAACCTTATAGGAAGAGCCAAGTTCACATATAAAGAGAAACAAAACGTCCTGACACTGTCTCAGGAAGTCTCTATATAAAGAGAGGTTACTATTTAATGCAGTTTATGCTTATATTTTTAGTTTTTAGCCTAAAAGGATGTACAGTATTTGATTTTTCCTAATTGTTTTCAGTCACTTTACCCTAAAACTATGCATTGATTTGAATGACATTTGGGTGAAGCTGGAGCATGAGGTCGGTCTAAGGTTGAAATAAAAATGCCACCTTTAGCATGAAAACTAGCGATGAAGTTCCCTTTTGCCCTCACATCTCTAAAGAGAGTTGTATGTAGAGCATGCTGTGCTAAAACAGGAGAGGACCGTTACAGTATATCACAAGAAGACAGGTACATTGTTTTTATTACACTGCCATTGATAAAAGTCAGTCTCAGCACATCCAAACGGCAGTCGTTGCTAGTGGGCAAAAGTCAGGGGGTGGAAATTTCTATCCCCCAGGGAGTGTTTAGCTGATAGTGTGAGCTGAGATGCAATGAAAATCGTCTTTTTTTTGGACACTAGTTTACTGCAGATAAGCCATCTGGGAATGGATACAGTTAACAGATGACACTATGTCCTTGGGAGTGGACGGCAAGAAGGTTATGCTGCAGCCCAGTGTAGTGCCATCTTTCCTCTGTTTACCTCTTCCTCTCAATCTCAGACTCTCTGTCTCTCTCTCTCTCCCGCTGCTCGTTTTTTAGGGGGATTACTGCCCTCCTCTTTCCCCCCTTGTAAGCTTTTCTCATCTTCCTATCTGTCATTAATCTCCATCTTACTGACTCAATTCTTCTCAATGCTGTTCATATTTTCTTTCATCTTCCTCCATGTCTCTCATCCTCATCTATCGTTCTCTCACCGGATGCTCAAGAGGCAGCGAACTGGTTACAAGAACATGAACCTGACATCTAAAAAGGAGATTGTAATACTCTCATATTTTAGGCCCACTGGCCTTGTTCTCATATTTCAAGATTGCCTTTTTCTCCTCAAACAGCCTGATTTCGGCAACCTCCCGCAGTCACCCTTGTGAGTCATGAAAATGTAAAAGGTCACGGAGCAGTGACGCCGAGTGTCATCCTCTTTGAAGTTTGAACACATGATAATCACATATTTTCCAGTAGCCATCTCCACTCCCTTCGAGCAGTTTATTCACACAGGAAAAGAATCAAAGTGTAATCTGGTAGTGTGACTTTATTCAGTTTTGTCTTGTGCTTCAGTTTGAAAGACACCCATTGACCTCCGTTTGCTCAGGGTTGTATTGTATGATCACTTAAACATCGTCAGCCTCAGTGCTTCCCTTGATGGGCAGTTGAAAGGGGATATAATGTTTCAGGATCAGTTCAACAACACCACATGTTGCCCCTGAAAATTCCTCCCAAATCTTTGCAGAGCCTCTGTGCTGTCTGAGACAGTGACAGTCGCAGGGGGGTATAAGCTCAGCTCTGTCCCTCTAAGTCGTCTGTCTCTGAGAGATCAGCGGGAGGCCTCTTGTACACCCTCCTCTCTCAGCATGTCTCTTTCATCATTCAATCCCTCAACCGTCTGTTCTGCTCACCGGCTGGATGTCCACCTGAGCATCTGTTTCTGATCACCTGTCCCTGTTTGTATGATGACCCAAACGCTGGCCTGTCGTCTCTCTCTGATCCATCTGCCTCTCCACAAAGCCCCGTGATGACAGGACTGCTACTTCATCAAACAATGAATAATGTTTGTGTCTGCATTGACACCATAGGCAGGTGTAAATTAAACTGAATGACCAATGTTATCTCTTCTTTAGCCAAAATGAAGACATTTTTACAAAAATTGCTTGGTTCCCAGATTGAATCCATAGGAATTTTATGAAAGTCAAGACAAGTTTCTATATGTGTGTTTTTTTCCTCCTCATCTTTAAAATCTGTGCATTTGTCTCCTTGCTGATGTCGCACACTTTTTGCATGCCTTCCTTTTAGCGTTGTTCAGTATCACTACTGTTAGGTTTCAAATTTAAGCACCAGACAAAGAATCAACTTAAATAATGCCACTAAATTTGACCATAACACCCAAGTAAGGACTTTTTGCAAACTTAACTATTATTTTGTAGAGTTTTAATCTTTTTGTTTAAATTTCTTCTCATTTGTGAAAATTTGAATCCAAGATTCTCCGGTTTAACTAGAGTCTAAACTAAAACTAAAACTTTAAATATTATTTACTCCACTAAATCTCAGAAACTTGTTAGAAAAACATCCCATCTTGCATAAGTAACTCCTTCGTTTTACCGCTGTACAAAACCAAATGTAGTTGCAGCTGTGAGTTTTTGGCGTTTGCATTTTATAGTGTTTTTACTGTACAATAAACACGTTTTAATGCAATTAATTGTCATACAGTTTCTTTCAGCATGGAAAAATGTGAAAACTGGATTTGTCAACATTTTGGTCATATAAGTTTAACCTTGTCTGTTATTACGGATTTAAATAGCATGCACATTGACACAGGAGCAAAGTGAGATGATGTTCAGGCAAAAAGAAATCTACAGCTGTTTGATTTTACCCAGACTAAAAAAAACATAAAATAAAACAACGGGTTGTTTTTGTCAGCTTAGTAAAAGTTAAAAAAAAAAAAAAAAAAGCAGCTGTAGGGTCGATTGGTTTGTTTCAGGCTTTGTTTTAAAAAAATAATCTCTTTATCAGTGTGAGAAACACTAGCTGTAGCTTGACTGAGACTAGCTTATCTGTCAAAATGCACACTGACAAAAATCACACAGGTTTCAGTAAATGACTGCCGCTACTGTTGAAATAATGTTAATTAAAAGTAATATTTGACAGGGGAATAAAGACGTGTTTTCAGTAGAGCTCTTTGGGCACGTCAGGAATGTTTAATTAAACTTCATCAAACTAAACAAGATCAAGGAGCAGACTGGTTTGCACTGATTAACATCACGTTTATCACGTTCAGTCAATCAACCCATCGCATTGTTAGATTTACTCTTCCGCTCAGCATATGAAATCAGTCAAGCAGAAGTGAAAACATGCGGAATTAAGAGGTTTTATACTTTGATTACTTTTTCTTTCCAAGTTGCTGAGGAGAAAACGATATACCTATAGAAGCCATTTTGACCCTGCAGATTTTGCACATTATATCAGAGCAACCTGAAGGCTCCAGAATTATGTTATTGTAAAACAATAAAGTGCTATCTAAACATGTTTTCCCAGGAGTCTCAAATTAGAATGGGCCTAACAAAGTTCCATGCTTACTTCTGGGTGGAGCTAGAAGCTCAAGAACATTTTTGATTGGTCAATACTTACTTACTTCCCCTTCACTGTCTTACGTGTATTCGCTTTTAATAGTACATCTTTTATTCAAATATAAAAAAAGACAAACTCAGACATTCATGCTAGCTTCAGTCATCTGTGAATACTTGGTGTGCATAAAGTGGTCATTGTAGGTTGAGAATAAATGAGGGGAAAGAATCATGACAATGCAAAGTTTGTCTCAGTTTTATAGCAGATACATTGCAAGGTACAAATACTACTAGAATTGTAAAATGTAACTGACCCATACATCATAGTTCATATGCTGGTGCACATTAGTGGAAATGTCTCACAAGAATCAACCTCATACTATGTTGCATTGTAGCTTAAACTATCTATAAGTTTAATTAGTTCAATGTATTTAACACACTAAATAGTTTTAAAAAAAGAGCCCTTTTTAGCATCAGACTGAAGACTCAAGTCTCAGATTAGTTCGCCTTGTGACGGTTGCAATAGGAGCAGTGCTGCAAAGAGGCGCACCCTCTGGGTGACTCGGGTACTCAGGATGGGTTATAATGCCCCGTATGCTTACTGAAAAGTGGTCATGCTAGCAGACATAGCAAATACTCTCATTGAAAGCTAAACTCAGATTTAGGGTAAGCAGTCATTTCTGTATAGCTGTTAGGTTTCTTTTGCAGCCAAGCATTTCTCTTCTGCCAATTACACTAAATTACACATCATGCACCCCTTTAGTTGTATATATGAGATGTTATCGCTTCTAAAGCACAGCTTTTTATAATCACATTTAAACAAATAGGTAAACATTTTAATTTTTTTAAAGCTTATTAAAAGCTGGAAAATTGGATGCTGTTGGATGTTTTTTTTATTATTATTATTGTAGCTGTGCTGTTAGTGTGCTAAAATCCTGCATCCCTGCTCTGGTTATTTGGGATCAATTATGTACAGAGCTGCTGAGTGTCTACAAGAGCAGGGCCAGCGAGCCAGACAGAACCAAGCAAAGCACCATTGTGTATACGAGAAAAGGAGCAATAGAAGGATGGGGCATAAGAGGGTGGAAAAAAATGAGAAGAAAGAAAGACTGACAGCAGACAAAAAAGAACCAGGGAGCAATGAGGGAAGCCAAGGGAGGGTGGGATGAGGGAGTGGAAAAAGAGGAGGCAAAGCAACAGAGGAGTGAAAGAGAAATGACTTGAGGGGTTGAGGGAAGGGGAGAGAGGTGAATAAAGCGAGAGTGAAAAGTATCAAGGCAGTGAAGAAGAGAAAAACGAGTGAAAGCAGTTGGAAAGAAGAGGAGAGAGAGAGAGAGGGGAGGATGTCACCCATGGCTGCCACTCATCACTCACAGCTTAATGATGCTGGCTTTTTTTTCTCCCTTCCTTCTCTCATTTCTCCTCCGTGGGAGAGACGAGTGGGGGGAGGAGGGGGCAGTTGGGCCCGCACCCAATCAAATGGGGTCATATAGAGTTTACAACCTCCAGGTGGGACTGTCCTCCACCAAGGAAGTGTTGTGTGTGGCTGCTTGTAAATGGTCCTCAGAACGGGAGATGAATTAAAAAGAGATTTTTAAGAGTTTGGATTAAAACTAATTACAGTTGAGATGAAGGTTTAATGAAAAGAGAGAACAAGACTGAGAGAAAGCGGGCCAGAATGAAATGCTTCACACTGAGTTCATGCAGATGTTCATACTAAACAGTCCTGTAAATGTAGCTGATGTTTGGGTTCAAATAGGCTGATAAAAGTGTGTGTTTGTGTAGTTTACATGCATGTTTGAGTGTGTATAAGGGCAAATGTGCTTGTGACAGAAATGTCCTTACTCTTCTGCATCTATCTGTGACTGGCTTGAGTTTATTTCATTTTCTGCATATGTGTGTGTGTATGTGTGTGTGTTTATGCTTAGCTTCACTTGTCCTTTTACTCATTCCCGTTTCTGGGAAGCATCAGCCATTTAAAACTGAAACGGCAGGATTTTTCCCTCACTCTCCTCCTCACACCAAATTTGGGGAACAGCTGGGGCGGCCATGGCGATGATTTGTCTCCCTCTACCCGTCTGCCTGACAGGTTGAGAGGATACACACACACATGCACATGGACTCACAACTACTCTCGGATACGCAGACACTTACTCTTAAGTGCACAGACACACAATTAAACAAGCTGAACATAGCAGACAGACAGGCACAAACACAAATGCACACACTTTCATAGACGCAAAAGTAGACACCATTAAAAAGAGGCTATGTTCTCAGGCTGCTGCCAAAACACTCTGATTTCCTTTAGTCTGGGCGGCCATATATCAGCTTGGGGCCTCCCAGCCCGGATGGCAGGGGCTGACAGAATGACATGTGTCATTTATCAAATGAGGGGCGCCAGGCCTCAGGAAAAGAACAGACCGCCTCGTGACAAAGCCCTCCAAGACCTCTCCTCCACTTACAACAAGGCGAGTGTGTCATGGGATCGACGCTGACAAATCTGTAGAGATAGAGCACACATGGATACACGCTGACATCAACACGCAAACAGAGGAAGCACACACTGAGATGAACTTTTAGCTCAGCTGCAAACCCGCATTGCATTCAAACTGGTTTGTGCTGTCAAACAGTGTTGTTTACTTCTGTTTGGGAAAAAAATAAATTATAAAAATCAGGGCTAAATTTTTCTTGGCTTCAACATGAAGCAACATCTCTCTTAATCATTAGTTGCTGAAAGGAACTCCATCTCCTTTCTCTAATACACACAATATACCTTTTTTCTCTTTATTTTCATTTCATTCCCTCTCTATGTCCTGATCCCCCTCCACCCTTTTTCACTCTTTCCATTGCCTCTTCATTTGTCTTCATAAGCTTAATTTATTTTTCTCTGCCAGATGCAAGCTGACAGCCATCAGTCACTCGCCCACTGACGCACACACCTGACCTCCGACATGCAGAAAAATACGCCAACATGCACGCACAAATGCACAAAGCCCCCTTTGCACTTTTTATTCATTTACCCTGTCAAACACACACATATTACCTCACACTACTCTGAGGTAAGCGCTGCAGTCACATACCCTCTGTTTTACCCCTGTCCTCCACCCCCTCCCACCCCCAAAAACCTCCCATTAACATTACTGAAGATGGATGCGTCTTCATAGCGGAGATTGATTGCGGATATAGAGTTATGGTGCCATTTATGTGTGTGCGTGTATGAGAGTGTGTTAGTGCTAGATGGAGGGCACTTTGGAAGGTAGGGTTGGGAGCAGAAGTGTGAGGGAGGCAGGCTTTTCTCTCATTTCCAGAACCTTCCAGCCGTTCGTTGTCTGTCCGCAGCCTGATATTGTGCTCTGCTGAATGATGGCTTCCTCTCTTCCTGCCTCTCTTTCACTGTTAAGCTGTTCATAACCACTGTACACACACTCTAACACACAAACACACACTATTAAGATGACATAGCTACTGATACTGGTCCACTCTGAGAGACCACTTCATAATTTACTGACTTTCTTTGGGGACCTTTTCTGCCCCCAAACCTCCTCCATCCAAGCATTTCATCTTTTGTCACTTTACTGCCATGGTCATGTTGATAGTAAAAAAAAAAGGAAGAAAGAAAAGTCCTCACAAACAAAGACACACACACAACAAGAGGCTGTCAGCTGAATCTCTACCTAGATTTTTTTTTACTTCACTATGTTATTTATCATGCTTAAGTCCTAAGCCAAAGTGTTGAAATGAAACAGTGCAACTTTGTTTAATGGAGCGCCAAACTTCTGCACTAACTCATCACCTGAACAGGCAGAATGAAATAGCAAATGTGGCGATGCATAAAGGATAATGGTTTTGATGGGACACAATTGCAAGAATTTCCCTAGTGACATATAGAGTTAAAAGCACTAAAATGTTTGGAGATGTTTCGTTGTCCCAAGCAGCCTTCTGCCTGGAGGGTTTGCAGTTCTAATTAATTTCCCAGAAGTAACTTTATGGTTTCTAAAGTTATGTCTTTGTCTGTCTGTTTGCATGTTGGAGGAGGGATATAATTCAAGTCTCTGAAATCTAGTTCTCACCAAGTTGCCTGCATTATTGTCTTCTGGTTTGTTTGAGTTATTTCTTAATGTCACACAAAAAGGATGATGAGAGTAAAGGAGAACTGATGAAATGTGATGAAGCGAGACAAAATAATGTAAATGTGTGTGTGTGTGTGTGTTTGATTCAGGTTTTTTTCACATTGCTGGGACATAAATCTGTTTAGACATTCACACAATGGGGACTTCATCTTTATGGGAACAAAAAGCAAATTTCTTTAGGTCAGATTGCTTAAGCTGAAGGCAATGATGTGTTTAAAGAGGTAAGGGTTAGTCCTCTAATCATGACTTTAAGAGTGTGTTTGTGTCAGAGTTGTGCTTTTTCATACTTCACATGAACTAGTTCAAAGTTCTTTTCATTTTAGTTTCTTAATTTAGAAGGGAGGATGAAAGACTGAACTTGAAGAAATCATAGTGTGGTGTTTACAATTAAATCAATTACTGTATACAAGACCTCAGATTTGATCAACAATGCAGATATGCATAGAGCACAAATGTGCAGACAGAGAATATAAATAGTATATTTAATGTAATATGTTTTTAGTAAAACAGAGTGGCCTTTTTTTAGTGCAGAATAGTATTAGCTTACCTTTTGTCTAAATATTAAAGGACAAAAAATAATAATAAATAAATTTTTATCTTCTCATATGGAATAGATGCTTTAACTCAACGTGCCTTTTCGAAGTTGACAAAACTGACATCCTGACTTGTTTTTTAAGCTCCAGCAGATATTTGCACTAAAAAATAAAATGTATTTTAAGGCATGAGTAGTATTATGCCTGATTATGTTAAAGCTCACAATGCATTGTGGGTAATGTAGTGTAAAGGTTTAGCCCCAGGGAAACTTAGGCATTGACTACTGTAGGACGTCACATAACCAGAATAATTTTTAACATTCAAGTTCTTTTTTTTTTTATTATATTTTCTTCAATATAACCTTCAGAGAAAAATGAAGGGGTTCTGTGAACATGGTCTTTTGCTCTTTTTCGTCCATGTGGTTTGTGTGTGACGCTCCTCATCTTGAACTGTACAGCCGTTTTATGTCATCGTCAGGATACAGCCATTTTTTCCAATTGACTCCATATAAATATTTCTATTCGGCACCACAGTAAAACGACACTATTGTGCTACCTATGGAGTCACGCACAATTCCAATTCACAAATTAACCTTTTTTTTCTAGGTATATTTGAAGCAAGAAATAATGCTACAAATGTATAATTTTTCTTTAGGATTCAGACTTGCCGATTACAAAACATTATTTTCAAAAGATTGAAAGGGTTCATACACTTTTTTAACCTCAAGAGATATTGAGGGGAGAAGGCAAACAGCAAAATGGTGTTGGAGGATGAGTTCATTTTGGGAACTGTTTGGCTAAATTACAAGACTGAAATATCAATTAAATGATGTAAGATAAGATAAAACCTTAACCAAACTCTGATTCAGTAATGTTTTTTTTTTTGTTTGTTTTTTAAGTTAAACAATACATTCCATTAAAAAAATCTTAATATTACTGGCAAGGCCATTTTTGACACTCACTAACATCTGGCTTATAAATACATTTCTCTGGTAGCAGTCATGGAAATTTTTATGGTACCAGCTATAATTGGCATCGATGTGTAAACAAGGTCTGATTACATGCTTATCTAAACCAACGGTGTTATAGTCCCAGTTTCAAGAATAGTCAGTGTTTACAATTTCTTCTGCAGAAATTTAGCTCAGAAGCTAACAAAACATACGTGAGAATGTACTTCTCTGAAAGGCAGTTTCACTTTCTCTCTAATGACTGCGGATTGATGTTTTCATTTCAAATATCAAGAGAGCTTAATTGTCACAGACAGATATGTTTCATCAGAAAGTTGTATTTTTCTTGGAAGGGTCGTAAATGTTATTTGACATAACTTGAATTTTGAGTTTACATCACAGAACTGAAGGGGAAAATCCTCCTGTCAAAGAAAGAGATGCGTTAATATACCCTTTTTTGAACGTATTAAACCGAAGGTTCTTTGCATTAGTTTAACATTAGTACAGTTTGAAATGAAAAGTAAAACTTTTAGTAGTTTTTTTTGCTATTTTTTAATGCTAATAAAGCCTATTTAAAACTTGCAAAAAATGAAGAATTGCTATATTTTTTCTGACATGATACAGATATCTGGAGGTTCATGAGGAACCCCAATTTGTAATTTGTTCTTTGCTGTATATTTTCAGGAATGCAATTTGTTCATGCCTGCTTATTGGTGTATTGTTTTCCATTGCCCATTGTGCCTCTCTTCCTTTTTAAGGTGTTGTTTCTTAGCTGTGACCAAAGTTGATAGTCTCTGTGAAATCAGGGGAGAGCAGGCATTACAAAGAAAGGTGATTGATGGCCTGTGGTGCAACAGAACACAGATAGACTAAACTGTTAAGTGTGGATTATTTTGCTTTTGTTTTATTTATTTATTTATTTATTGGTGGGGGGAGGGAGTTGTTTTTGGCTTTGCCTCTTTCCATTTCTTTTTATTTTAAAATCTTAGCTTCATGTTATTTTTCCTTCTATCATGCTGTCTTACTCCGTTACTCCAATGCTCTCAGATGCATAATACATAAATATAAATTTATGTACACACACTTCCTCTCCTCGTCTTCTTTGTTACACTAAGCTCATTGCTGTTGCCATCACTCTTCGTCTGCTGTTTCCTCTCTTCCTTCCTCAACCCACTTTGTTTGTCAGTGTTCCTTCGGGACAGATTTTATCCCATGAGTCATTTCACCAGGGTTCATTTCACAGCCCTTACACATACATCCTTTACCCCACACTCTGACATATGCTGATTATAAAGTTAATCTCCCCTTTTACCAACTACATCTCTACCTACGGAAGAAGTCATCAACAACCATATTTGATGTTGGAGATGAAGTTAACCTAAACACCAG
>JBAMIG010000018.1:12896537-12911768 GCA_037177335.1 Kiunga ballochi | reverse complement strand
CAACTACATCTCTACCTACGGAAGAAGTCATCAACAACCATATTTGATGTTGGAGATGAAGTTAACCTAAACACCAGGCACAACAGCTCAGACTGTGTTTTATCCCTTTTTCTTTTTCTTGTTTTTTTTCCCCTTTGCAATGATTTTCTGCCTCTGTTCTCCGCACAACCATAGTGATTTATGGTAATTATCCATCTTTGGGGTCATCCATCAAGTGGTTGTTGCTAGGCGATGGGAGCAGCTGTTGTTTAGTCGAGGGGAAGCTCCACTGTCAGGGGTAATGCAGGTGAATTTAAAAGACGGCATCTATGCAGAAACCAAAAATTCCCTTTATTTTTTTTGGTTTGATGGTCATTTCCTTTTATATTTAAACAGAACAAGTCTCTGTGTAGCAATGTCCACCTTTAATTACACCAGAATAAGATAGATTTGTAGTTTAGGGCAATGTAGATATGTAAATCTGAACTTCAATACGGTTTGTTAACTACAAAAATATTAAACATGGTAAAGACACTATTTATGAAATTATATTTGCTTGATATGGCCTACACTGAGTTATTTTGGCATAGATTGAATGATTATCATATCATTGTTTATAACCCTTTTTATCCATACTTTGCCTGAGAGCAAATCAGACGGTTTGAAATATCGTTGCAGCACCAGAACAGTGTTCGGTAGTTGGGTGTTTGGGGAGGGGTGGGTTGGCAGGAAAGTTCAGCAGAAAGGTCTGGAATCTGTTGAATCTGTTGTGCAAATGATTGAACGGCTGTTGTTTTATCTCAGAATAATTGTGAACTGATAGTTCAGGGGAAGTGTGATTTATGGACCACAGTCATTGTCATGGTTGTCAATAAAAGCTGACAATTGAAAAATAAATGGGAATGCCTTTACTTTTACAACTAATCTTTTTATGATTGCTGCCTGTCATTCTAATTAGCAAATTAATTAATCCACCCAATTCTATTCTTGTCCTCTAACAAGGATGCATTACTAAGCCTAATGTTCATTTCATGTCAGTGGGGACACCCACAAAGTACAGTCAAACTCATCCAAAATGATCTCCCTCTAGAGTAAGTAATAATTGTCATACAACGGATTGAAAGCGTCCCTAAGGTCCCTTGGTCAAATAGACTTTTGCTCTGTAACAGTGACAATGCCTAGAAAAATGCTTGTAAGTTTGCTTGGTCCTCTTCTTTTAGTTTTTCCCAAATATAAAAACTAAGAAAATTGAGAAGGTGGATTTGTACATTATACTGTATAAACTGTTAGAAGCCTTAGAGCTATTGTGCCATATGGCAGACTACTCTATTTGGGGAGAAGGAAGGAGCAACTATGGGGATGCTGTTAGGTAAGCGTATACTTTTGTGGTCAAGGAAGCTGTAGCTAATAATACTTATTTGACCGTTTTTTTGCAACAAGACTAATGATCATTCAATGGGATATGTTGCAGGCTAATAGTAATGCAAAATATCCACGTCAATTTAAAAAAGGTACAGAAAAACCTTTAAGACATAAAACATATATTCTCTTAATATTCGTTTAAATTAGCAAGAAAGATATTTGGCAGACTTTATATAACTTTTTTGTTTTTAGTCTGGGTTTTTTTTGTGTTTGCAGAATAATAAAGTAAATTGACAGCCACCAGCTGTACCTTAGAAGAGGTTTCTGCCAGCTTGCCCAAGTCTAAAGTCTGTCATCAGAGTAGTCCAAAGAGAGTGTCAGATACCATGAAACCACAGCAGCAACTGCACCACATTGAAAACAGGAGCAAGAAAGAACAGGATGGGGGAGAGCCCAGTGAGACAGAGATTGCCTGACATATTAAACATTACCATAATTGGCTTTTCTACATGATAGGACAGAGGAAATAATAATGTCATTTTATTTACAGCCTTCTTTCTACTGAATTGCGCACACACTCATGCACACCGTACAGGTCAATGACACACACTGATCAGGCCTGTCCAAAGCCATCAGAGGTGAGTGGCAGCAAATGGAGGAGCCGGTGACAAAGCGAAACGGGAGAGAGAAATAAGACTGCCACGTCGGAGCTCCTGCTTTGAAGGGCCGCTAAACGTTGTGAGGTAGCCTTGCCGGCCGCCCTACTGCAGATGCTGCGCTCGGCACGCTAGGTAAATCAGCAGGGTGAAAGCTTGCGGAATTGGACATTAGCACTGCAAATGAGAGCCTGGATTGCCCTCTTCTCTCAGATAAGATGAATAAATGAAGGTTTAAAGGGGTAAAATGTGTGTGCTGGGTGAATTTATGGAATGCAAAGATGGGGGGTTTGGTTGATTGTGCAAACACCAACTTCTCTGAGCTTACCTTGTTTTTAATGTCAAAGATTAGATTTTTTTCCTCTTTATTAAATGACAACCTAATAAAAATGAGCTTTTAATTTTTGGCACTCTTAGACAAACTTGTAGTACTTATGAGTGCACAGGTTAGAAGATTTGGGTTGCTGAAACAGAAACATAACTAATCTCACTAGTGCTCGGTCGATTCCGCTTTGCATTTGCTCGCTTTGTAATGTGTATAAAAGGAAGTTATTTTGCGTGGGTAGACCTTACACAGCTTTGTTCCTTTAGGGAGGAATGCAGCTTGAAGGAAGGAGTGCATGCTTGTGTGTTTGTGTGAGACAGGGGGGGGGTGTCCTACTGTGGTGTCACCTGTCTGCAGAAGGAAATCCTGGACTTCGGGCACAACAATAGTGACAGGCTCCTCTCCAGACACAGATGGCTTGGCTTTCACCCACCAGCCACATTGCATCTCTGCTTGCACCTGACACACTGTGACACTTGAGACTGCAGAAGTACACACACAGCCAATCAGCTACACCCAGTTTATACACTAAAAACTTTGGACAAACATGTTGTATATTAAATAATTATGATTCCTTATATCTTGTACCTCACATGAGCTGTTCAACTTGTTTTTGTCCACATTTTTGTGTCAGCTACACATTCTCTCACACACACAATCACACACACACACACACACACAAACACACACACACACACACACACACACACACATTTTCATGGTCCTAAACACATCTTTTTTCCTCTCTTTTCAGAACTTCTCTTTTGCCTATCCTCCCTGACAGCACAAAGTGGGCTTACGATTTTGACTGACAACCACAACAGACCCCTACCCCCCACCCCCCTCATCCCCCCCACCCCCCAGCCTCCTGTTTTTAATCCCCTCCCTATCCCTCTCTCCCTCCTTCTCCTCTTCCTCTTTTGTTCTGAGTGACGCTCGAAAGCCGCCATGTCAGCATCTTTTCCATCTCTGATTGCCTTATTAGCCGGCGGTGGCACCCGCAGCTTCTCTGACACAGATGGTGAAGGAGGAGGCTCAAGCAGGGAGGGAGAAAAAAAATGGCTGACTTGTGTTTGTTGTTACTTTCCCCCTCCCACTTTCTCGGGCTTGTTTGTGTGGACACTGACACCTCAGGCTGACACTGACACACTCTTGACACTGATGCCTGTCAAGGAAACATACGGAGGATGGCAGGGAAAAAGTAGAATTTAGGTTTTGGTGAGCTTTCCATGTGTTTGTACTGCTGTCAGATTTCTCTCACTTTGTCAGTGAAGCTGTTTTGTCTTTTCCTCTCTCTGCTTTGACTTTGAATGGGCTGTTTAGAATTAATTTCAATACACTGAGCAGCAATTTGATGAGAGGGAGGTAGCAGGTTGAAAGAAAGTATTACAGCTGTTTTGGTCAAATGTTTTAATTTAACATTTTAATTAAGTGAATGAAGCTTTACATGATTTCAGTGGGGTCTGTGTAATAAAGATCATTCAGTTGTGAACATAACAAGCACAAGAAAAGCATAATTAAGAAGAAGAAGGATGTGTGAACATTTCATCCAACATGCACACACAGCCAGGTGTAGCACCTCAAGCCTTTCCCAGCAGTTAACTGGCACCTTACAAACATCAGGTATTATGTCCATTCCGATTATGGGATAGAGAGCTACATGCTGTTTGAAGCTGACAGCACATCTGCCTCCTCACTGGAGACTGATTCTGGCACATCAGACAAGAATCTTATGAGGGAAGGGTTGAGGAAGCTGCTTTAGCATTTTTTTAAACTTGCTCTTTTCCCTCTTTATCCTCCTGCTGCATCTTATATTCAACTTTTTGTTCTTTCTGTTCACATTTTTAATGTTCCACAACTCAAAGGGAATATTATTTCCACTGTCATCGTTTTTTGTGAAATTTATGGTTGCTGCATGGAGGAAGTAGCCCTCCATTTTCCACTGATAAGACAAAATTTCCTTCTTTTAAAATGGCACGCTTGATACTGTGAGTACTCGGGGAGAACAGGCAGTAACAACATGGCTTGTCATGTCCACTGGCCGCTTTCTAACATCATGCTGTGAGGACTTCCACAGCCGATGCCAAGTTGACTCCAGCCAACCGTGGCTTGGCAAGACTGAGGAGGCTGGCATTAGCTTTCACCATCTCTTACTTGTTAATTCACAGTACCTAAGATACTTTAGGAGAATTGATCAAAACATGAATACAGCATAAAAATAGACTGCATGAGTGCAAGCTGTATTCACATATTAATGTATTAACAAAGAAATACGATAGGTTTCCAATATAATATATGTAACAATATACTTGTATTTTTCCACAGTTAAACATTTTATTTTTTCACTGAGTTATAAAAAAATCGATCAGCCATATTCCACAATTTTTCTTGTGTTACTTTAAGTGTAAAACATCTTTAATTCTCAAGAAGTAATAAATTACTTATCTTAAATTTATTGTCTACTCAAGAAAACTAATTGTGCCTGGGTTTTTTTTTGGTTTTGTTTTAAACCAAGTGGAGACGTTTCTCGTTTCTTCACCCGTCTCTGCTCTTTACCCTTGCTGACTTGTTGTATTCAACAGCTCTATTAGGCAGAGAAGTGAAGAGGACGATCTGTCACTGTCAGGTTGTGGATGTTTGCCACTTTATTATTGCAAACCTTTGTCCTCTGCTGGGACTATTGACAAAAATCTCTTTAGTAATATTACATCTACTACCCATATATAATGAAGTGATATGCTATGCCAAGTGGAATACAGTGTTAATATAATGTATCTAATATAATTTTTCTATCTGTTATGTTTTCTAGCTTATGGACCTGAAGATGAATTTAAAGTGGGAAAGAGTGATGAAGAGGAACATCTGCAAGATGATGGCCTTTCCCTTGATGGTCAAGATGCAGACTATTTTTTTAATGATGAAGAGGATGCAAGAGATCATTATAGCTGTCAAAACTCTCCAATTAGCAATGGCACTAATCCAGATGCTGGGTATGCTTCTCCCCTTAGCACCACCAGTGATCAACTGGTCGACCTCAAGACCACCTCCTCCCTTAGTGATCAAGACAAGGTAGAGGATAAGCTTGGGGAAAGTACAGAGTCCATCAATGGTCTCTCGTTACAGGACAGTCTGGCAAAAATGAAAGCTGTCTATGCAAACCTGATCTCGGATGCCTCCTGGTCCAGTATTGCTCTGGATATGCTTAAAAGCAAACAGGGGAACAATTTACCGACTAGCAATGGCAGTAAAAGTGATCATAAAGGTAGCAATGGGTTTCTGAACAGTCATGATTCTGGCAACGTCCATGTGAAAAGCAGATGTAGCAGCACCAACACTCCAGCCACCACTAATACTACCACAACTAGCACCACTGCAAGAATGGTGTCAAGCAGCAGCAACAGTGGCATCAATGTAAGCTCTGGTGGCACTGGAGGACTAGCCTATGACTGGCATCAGGCAGCTTTGGCTAAAACTCTACAACATACTCCTTACCAACTCCTTCCTGAGCCCAGCCTTTTCAGCACCGTGCAGCTTTACAGACAAAACAATAAACTCTATGGCCCAGTCTTTACTGGAGCCAGTAAGTTTCGTTGTAAGGACTGTAGTGCAGCTTATGACACTTTGGTTGGCCTAACCGTGCATATGAATGAAACGGGCCACTACCGGGATGACAACAAAGATTCAGAGGATGATCGAAGTAAGAAGTGGTCTAAGCCCCGTAAGCGCTCTTTGTTAGAGATGGAAGGCAAAGAAGATGCCCAGAAAGTTCTTAAATGCATGTACTGTGGACACTCATTTGAATCCTTGCAAGACCTTAGTGTTCACATGATCAAAACAAAACACTATCAGAAAGTGCCTCTTAAAGAACCGATGCCAGCTCTCACCTCAAAGCTTGTACCTCCAACCAAAAAAAGAGCATTTCAGGATTTGATGTCTCCATGTTCACCAGAGTCTGTCTCATCAGGCATACTCCTGGGAGAGACTCCCAAAGACCAGAAAGTAGCCAATCCCTATGTCACTCCTAACAATCGATATGGTTATCAAAATGGTGCCAGTTACACTTGGCAATTTGAGGCACGAAAAGCACAAATCCTCAAATGTATGGAATGTGGCAGCTCGCATGACACCTTGCAACAACTGACAGCTCATATGATGGTTACAGGACATTTTCTTAAAGTTACTAATTCAGCCTCTAAAAAGGGTAAGCAGTTAGTTTTTGACCCTGTTGTTGAAGAAAAAATTCAGTCAATTCCTTTGCCTCCTACAACCACCAGACTTCCTGCACCCAATGGTAAGCAACAGCTTGACTCTCCATTACAGCCCTCTAGCCCTGAAGAAAGGCATGAGGAAAAAGATGATGAGAAGGAGAAAGAAAAAACACAAGAAAGTCAACCAGAGAAAAAAATAAAAGAGGAGAAAGAGGACCACTCTGAAACAGCTAATAAACCTGCAAAGGCAAGATCGTACCAATATCTTCGAGAGGAAGACTTAGAGGAGTCACCTAAAGGAGGCTTAGACATCCTAAAGTCTTTAGAGAACACGGTTTCAAGTGCAATCAGCAAAGCCCAAACAGGAACACCCACCTGGGGTGGTTACCCAAGCATACATGCTGCCTATCAGTTGCAAGGACCTTTAAAATCAACATTGTCTTTGTGTGCACAGGTTCAACCTCTGTTCAGCAGTACTAATTTAAAGTTAACGTCATCTGATATGGGCTCTCTCATCCATTCGCCAAGTAGCCCTTCTTCACCTCCGAGTCACAAAAGCAATGTAATGGCCATGGAGGAGTTGGTAGAAAAAGTGACAGGAAGAAGTTCAGTAAAGAACGAAAAGGAAGAAAAACCAGCAGAGAATAAATGTAAATCTGCTAAGTCTCCGTTGCCAAATCTTATGGACAAACCAGCTTCACCCAATCCAGAAAAGCTCCCAAAGACTGAGAAAAATGCTACAGTAGAGGATCAGACTGAGCCAAGAGGTAAAGGAGAGCAGCCAGAGACTAAAATAGATATACAGATAAAAACTGAGCGTGAGTCACCAAAAAAAAACATTAGCAATGGCTGCAATAATCTGAACATCATCACTGATCACTCGCCTGAGCAGCCTCTTGTCAACCCTCTTAGTGCTTTGCAGTCCGTCATGAAAAACCATTTGGGGAAAGCTGCAAAGGTTGCCACCCCCTTCATGGAACCCTTTTCAATGCTTTACAACATGAACAATTTTGCTCAAAATAGACAGGAAGAGCCTCTGAGTCAGTATCATGACGATGACGATGATCAGCCGATGGATTTAACAAAATCTAAAAGCAGCAATGGTGGTTCATCTAAGGGCTCTTCTACGCCGTCACACAACAATGGAAAACCAACTTGCAAAAATTTCCCACACCCATCATCCCCCCCTCTACGAGAGAATGCTTTAATGGATATTTCAGACATGGTGAAAAATTTAACAGGTCGCTTGACTCCAAAATCAACAACCCCCTCTTCGGTCTCTGAAAAGTCAGATATTGATGGCTGTAGTTTTGAGGATGGCACAGAAGAGTTGTCTCCTATCCAAAGAAGGAAAGGCCGACAGTCCAACTGGAATCCTCAGCACCTCTTGATTCTCCAGGCAGAGTTTGCGTCGAGTCTTCGAGAGACACCAGAGGGAAAATTTGTGATTAGTGACTTGGGACCCCAGGAACGAGTCCATATCTGTAAATTCACTGGTCTTTCTATGACCACTATCTCACATTGGCTGGCCAATGTTAAATACCAGTTGAAGCGGACAGGAGGCACAAAGTTCCTAAAAAATATTGACTCTGGCCAGCCTCTGTTTTTGTGCAGTGACTGTGCTTCCCAGTTCAGGACTCCCTCATCCTACATTCATCATTTGGAGTCCCATCTTGGATTCACCCTGAAGGACCTCTCAAAACTTTCCATAGACTTACTAGATCAGCAAGCAGTCAGCAGACTAGATGACAAAACATTTAGTTCTGGACATACAGAAGAGGACTCACTATATCAGTGCAAAATGTGCAGTCGGACATTTGTGAGCAAACATGCAATCAAATTGCACCTTTGTAAAACACATGGAAAGCCACCGGAGGACCATCTCGTCTTTGTGAAGGAGCTAGAAAAGTTTGATAAGCAGTAGTCTGACAGAGCAGATAGCATGGCAGATTACTGTTGCACTAAAAATTTAAGCTACAATCTGTCATCACACATAGTGCCATAGCTGTATTAATAACAGAATATGTAATACCTTATATTGTTAGTATTCTGGGTTTAATGAATGAAAGGAACTTGCAGTGGAGAAGCTTGGAGATGCATTGTAAAAGCTTTGTTGACTAGATTCCTCCAGATTGTTGTGACAGACATGGCACTATACAGTTACAGGCTGATTGCTGCTTCTCCAATGCACTGCATTTTTATCTGAGCCTTTAGGAATAGTACGCATATTGTTTTAAAACTGGTCCAATCTCTTTTTTTTAACCACTGTTTTTGAGTCATTCTTTAGGATCAAATATTTCAACACAGTTTGAATTTTTATTCATGAAGCAGTTTGTGCATGTTTTCATGTAAAGCCGTTTGTAATATTATGTAAATTTCAGCCATATTGCAAAACTGATGTCCCTGTTCAACAGTTGGACACAACCAGTTGTAAAATGTTGATGGTGAAAGATTGTGTTTGAAGATGTTAAAGTGATATCAGCACTTTCAGTGTGTATATTGATGAATAAATGTGAGTAAAAAGGCCACTTTTAGTTTCAGTTCCATATAACTCAAATTTAGGAACTAAATATAGTATTTGTTTCTATTTGTTTAGAAATCACAAAATCTTTTCAAAACATTTTGAGTCCTTTTTTTTTTTTTTTACTTCTAGTAAAATATAATTTTCTGGATGTTTTAATATGTACAGTATTTGCGTTAGTAGGTCACCAACCTGATTGTGAATCTACAGTTGTAAAGTTAAAGTTTAAATCTACTTGTATGAATAATCCAGTACATGTATGTAAGCATATCTTGCTCTTTACAGTTCAATATTATTTGTACTATGTGTATTTTTACAATGTTATTTTCTAAATCAATAATGGGGGGAATGTATAAAGCTACGGAATATTGCCGGACCAAAATATGTCATTAAAAATGTTGGTCCCTCATTGTGGTTTACATAAGATGAACTTCCTGGCATCTGATGCGATGCTACTGGCTGTACATAAAAATGAAAAGATTTGCTCTCTAATGACGAATATTTCCAGGTTTTTTCATTAATCCATTTATTCTGAATGACATTCTTTTATCCTAAGTTGTTAAATAAACTTAATGTCCTGGATTAAACTGTGGTGTTGTGTGATTTTACATTAAAATGCATTTTACACTTTTCCAATATATTTTATTGTACTTGATCATCTCATACATTTCACAGAAAGTCTTCCAAGTGGTGAGCATTCCACCTAAGACTATAGAGTACTTCAATATTAAATATTTGCATGTGTATTTACAGTACACCTAAGAGACATTCTCAAAAAGCTGTCTATGTAGTATATAGCATAATGATGTCCAGCAGATTGAGGTGGTTAAATTTAATCAAAATCTTTCATTAAAAAAATGCCAAACTCAAAGTTTCTTACTCAAAAAAAAAAGTTTTTTAAAAAGTCATATTTTTAAATGGTTAAACTATAATGTAGTTATACGATGTAGTTAAGACATTGTTTTTGCATTAAATTGAAAAACCAAATAAAAATTAAACAGTTTGGGACAAACAAAAGCAGTTTCATGATGAGCGGTGAGGAAAATAATCTGTCGATATCTGGAATGTGTTGTTCAACAACAAATTAATTTATGAGTGAAGTAAAGTGTATTATGATATATTTCTGTGCTTGTTTCATTTTATTTCTGTTACACCAGATTTAGAAAACAATGTATTAATTTTTCATACTTTTACATTCATTATTGCTTTTGTCAATTTATTTCAGTTATCGCTGTACATATATATATATATATATATATTGTGATTTTTTTTTTTTTGCTTCCTCTAGCACAACAGGAAAACACCTGCGTCCAACTAGACTTGCAGCATTCTGTGTGGGTGTGGGTGCGTGCGTGCGTAGTGTTACTGAAAAATTGAAAAGTATGGATGGAAAATATGCATAGAGCCTTCTTGAAGACAACTGAGCAGCCCCTTCACATTTCCCTTGATTCATGACAGGTATGACATGCTATTTTTAGAGTATTAAATAAATGGGAGTTTTCTGAATAATTTTATATAGACACATAATCCCCTTCACAGAACAGAAAATACAACACTTATAAAAAAAAAAAAGGGTTTCTACTTTATAGTCTAACATGGGGCTCAGCTTTGTAGTTCAGCTGGAAAGGCACCTGATAAAAGAGGCCATGACATGTCTCCACTGAAGGTATTTAAGTCGACATGCTTCCACCCCACACAGCTCTTAAACACTAGCCTGAGGCATTTCTCTCACGAAACAATCCCAGTTCCAGTGCCCTGCAGCGCGCTTTGTGTGGGGCGAGTGACGAAAAGTCTCAAAGAAAGGAGTGAAAAATGTCATGTTTTATGATAATGTTATTAATTTATCCTTTTTTCATGTTTGGTCAAATAAAAAGTTTCTAAATTTGATTAAGAGATCAGAAACAGGATACTTTGAGGCTGTAAATTAACAAACAAAAAAAGGTCATTTGTTAACACCTTTCATCTGCTAAAATAGTTACTTTAAGATACTTTAAAAGTACCCATTGATAAATTTCCAAGCAGAATCAAACATGTCGTTATATGGTATGTGTGCATGTTGTCCAAGTGATTTTCTGAAATTACTTGTTTAAAAAATCAACATGAAAAGAGATCTGTCCATAGATCCAAACATCGATCCAATTCAACCATTCATATCCTATTTGATAAACATGATTTGGGGTTACGGGGAAGCTGGAGCTTAACCCAATGATCAGCCAGCAAGAGCAAGGTACACCTTGGACAAGTCGTCAGTCCACCACAGGGACAAGAGAGACAGAAAAACCACTCACTCATACAGTTTAGATCAAATAATTTGGCTCACGTCTTTGGATGCAGGAGGAATCCGGAGTGAACATGTTAACTCCACACAGAAAGGCAGCTGTTAGGACTCCCCCACAACCGAAGCTTAAACCTTCATGCAGTGAAGCCACATTGTAACAACTTCAATCAATTATCACTAATATTTTAATTTTGTTTAAGTGGCAACACTGATTTCCACTTGTTTCTGTCTTTTGACATACAGAGACATACTGATCAACGTCTTCAGCAACCAGTTGTTTACCTTAAAACCAGTGTACTATCTATCTCAGCAACTGTTTGACAGCTTGAACTAAAAGTAATTTTGCTTGGTAATGGTGCTTTTTTTTCCTTTTTGCATCAGGACAATTCCAGCTGATGTCAACCATGCTCTAATGATCTTTTTTCATAATTTTCATAAGAAAATAATGAATCAAAACTTTGACTCTTTTTGCTATTGGATTTTTTTTACTAGATTTTTTAAAAAAATACAAACCAAATTTACTTCATGCTATTCTGATTGAGTGGAGAACATAAAGCACTGTGTCCACTTCAACTTTACTTTCTAAGTACATTCATCATTACGTTATAAACACACAGCACAGATCTCTGCCTTCATGTATAGATACTAACACAAGTCATCCTGTCACTATAGACACACAAGATCCACATATTACTTTGTCAGGCAGACAATGTTTTGATTGTTCTCATGACTCTTGTTTGCTTTGAGAAAAAATAAATAAACAAAACAAATTGGCTCCTTGTCATCACCATTATAAAGCAAGCAGATATGCAGAAGACAGCAGTGTAAATCTGACATTAAACAAAAGGCTGCTTATGACAAGAGGCGTCAGGGTGCAGCCTGCTATCCATTTATAATAATCAACATGATACAACTGAAGCTGCAGTATGCTTTTCTCTTACTGAGTTGTAACATTTGTACATCCATGAAGTATTACATGTCAGCGTGATGCACACAGTAGTGCAGGCACTGTTTTAATCCCTGTGATAAGCATATCATGTGTACTCACGCCGACAGCAAGGATTTGGTGAATTAACCTCATCCTCTCATGCCGTTTTCAGGCCACTTTTTGTTGTTCAGGGTTTGTTCAGTAACACTTCACCTTCAAAATACTCACCTATAACAAGTGTGTGGAAAGATATCTCACCTCCGTGGTGCTGCTAGCGGACTGTTTGGGAGAAGGAAACTGTACGCAACATCTCATTCTGTTCCGTTTGTAAGAAAGGATGAGGCTTTTGGAGCAAGAATACTGAAGTAAAATATAAACAAAATTTTTTTCTGTTTCTTCTCTTCTAACTATTTAGTGATAGTATGTTTTATTTTTCAGAACTTCATTTAGCTGCATGCATCAGACTCATTTCATTATTATATAGTCTGTAGTTATATAGCCCCTTTCAAGTCACTCAAAAGACTTTTCTACACATCCATACCGCTCTTGCAATGTTTTTATAGTACAATATTATTAACAATAATTTTACTTGTAAAGCAGTTTTCTTAACTTTTACTATATGCTTATGTGGTAGCAATAAGTGCTTTACACCATCACACACAATGACAGACACAATCATGTGGGGTCAGTTTTGCCCAAGACCTATCGGTCAACAGGCCACTGGTCCCTCTTTGAGCTACATTTGCTCATGCTTGTCAAATAATCCTTATAAATAAAAACAAACATCTAAGGCAAATCCCAGGTTGCCTTGCTAATTGAGTTTCAAATTTGATTTACTACCAAAGGAATAAAAAAAAATATTGCAAGCAGCAATTGACAATCCAATAAAAGCACATACTTAATTTAATTTTACCCAATTCAGTCAATTTGGGATGAAAATACATATATGTACATACATATGTTGCTTTTACTTTCTGTCTTCTGATTTAGTAAATTACCAGATAATGTTGCCAAAGTCAAGCATTTGAATCATTTTGCTTTTGTATAAATATAAATGCTTGCTCCATCTCCAACTTGAGGTGATGATCAGAGCTGAGCTCATATACTTCTCACTTAACAAAGAAATATACCTGAGGTGTCAGACTAATTTCTACCTGCTTGAGGCATCCTGACAGCAAAACAATATAGCACCTTAAGTTTTTTTTTTTAAAGAAGCCTCAATGCCAGATTTGAAAAGAAGCTGATGGTTTAAAATCACCCGAGACATCTCATCATGGACAGAGACTTGAATCCGATTGCTTGTTGACACGTTTGTCCCCGCTGAGATCTGCAGGCAGTCAGAAACATCTTGTAAAGTGTTGTGTACCTGTCAGGAAAGAACCTTGTTTTGGAAGATACAGACGACATAATTCATCAGGCTGAGGCAGAACCTCTTGAAGAATGGAGAAGTGACAAAGTGGATTCTTTTGAGAATAATGATGTCTGCCTCCGTTCTGAATGGATGGAGTGTCTTTTAGGATCTATCAAAGCTCTTTTCCAGGGCTTCAAAGCCCACAGGTGAGGTGCTCCGCAAGTCACTGCTGTGTCAAAGTATCTGAAATATTAAGACATTTATGTGTCTTTTTGGCGGGATCCTGTAATTTATCCAGCAATTTGGTTTATTTAACAATATAATGAAGTTCAGATGAAAGATGTGTGATTAGCGTGGCTTCTACTTCATCACTATCTTTCTTTTGTTTCCTATACTTGTGCCTTTTTTTCAGAGAAGCTTTCATCTTCTTGTGTCCCCTAATGTAAAAGTGACTTCTAAAATATCTGAGTGACAATATTATTCTGAACTTTCTCTGATGAATAAAGGAGTCTATATTAATTGCTCCACAGGAATCCTTAGGACCACAGAGTGTGTTTCAGTGTGTTTATGAGCTGATAGTGCATGTTCAGCCTCCAGGAGGAACATGCACTATTTAGCACCTCAGAAAAGGTAAATAGGTTACATTCATGGTGCTGTGGTTCCTCCCACAAATTCCTCATTATTTTGAACTATTCCTGGTTTTGGTTGCCAGGTTTGAATGTCAAATGTCGTATTTATTTCATCTTGAGCTGTGCAAGAAACCACTGTCATGTGGTTGGGTTTAGATTCTTGGACAGTGTGACGAGTCTCATTCACATTCTGTCCAAACCTGACATCATTTGCATGAGAATAAGCCCAAACTCTGCAAACGTGACACGTCCCAGACAGGGGATCACAACTTGGCTGTCATATTAGGCCGGTAAATTCAGGTGACACGGATCCTGTGTCCTCATCTGGGCCAACCTGACAGTGGTTCATGTTCCCTGCTGTCTTTTTGTGAGGGGCTTTGTGAATGGGGAGGAGGGGGTTGCTTTTAATCAGCATGACGAAACCTGCCACCCCCTGCGTTCACACACACATGCATTCGTGAGAGTGGGCATGTACTGAGGGGCAGTGGGCTGGCCATTATACCATCGTTAGTCCAAGCCTACACGGCAAGCTTCTGACATATGTCGAAGGAGCTTCATTCGACCTACAGAAGGTGCATCCACATTATGCAAAGGCAGCCGTGTCTATATGAGCAGTGCGACTGTCAGAGGCTTGAAGAAGAACTGAGGGAGGAAGTACAGGGGCCTGAGGGGTAGAGAGAGGAGGAGGGACAGGAGAGGGAGAAGCTGCAAATCAAAAAGACGTGAAGAAATCAGTTTTAAGTCATAACTATCTTTATCCCAAATAAATAGCAAAATTAGTTAAGATAATTGTGTTAATATCACATGCAGATAAAATATCCTTCATCCAAAAGGTGATGTCCTACTTTTCTAAATTGATCCTTTGATATGAGGTGCAAAATTCTGGACTATTGATGTCCACCTGCTGAACGTTCACGTTTATTGTTTTGTAGTTTTATTTGTCGTGCACATTAATCTGTTATACTGTTCACACTGTGTGTGTGTGTGTGTGTGT
>JBAMIG010000018.1:12880847-12893245 GCA_037177335.1 Kiunga ballochi | reverse complement strand
GAATCTCTGGAGATTTTAACACCACCTCCCATCTGCTGCTCCACCATCATTACAATAGTTTATCAGCTGCTCCACCATCATTACAATAGTTTATCAGCTGCTCCACCAGAGAAAAAAGGACTTATTTTATGCTAATATTATAAATACATGCAGCTCCTCTGCCACCTTTAGGATGATCTGATCATCATCTGGTGCTTCTCACCTCCTCCTACAAGCCCATCGTTCTCAACCTGATCCTCATTTTTATGTTAATTGAATGACCGGGAAGCTTTTAGTTATCATTTGTAATGTGAATTGTGTTAGTTATGGATGGATGGATGGATGGATTGGATGGTACGTCAAGCAAACAAGCATTTGTTGATGCTATGACATCAACATGCTAATCTCAGAAAATTATTGATCACACAAGGTACAAAAAAAAACATTTATTTTTCCTGCCAAAAGATAACAGAATGTAAGATGTAAGGTAATGAATGTAAAACCAAAAATAACTCTTAAATTCAAATCTCCATTGATTCAAAAGGCAAGGCAAGTTTATTTGTATAGCATTTTTCATGTACAGGATAATTCAAAGTGCTTTACATGGAAACGTGGGTTGGACTTTCTGGAGTCCAGGAGGCATCCTAACCAGATGCCCTAGCCACCTCATCTGGCTCCTCTCCATGTAAGAGGTTCTTTGCTCTTTTTTAGCCCAAAATTAATACAAAAATCCAAATAAATGATTAAACTACTCAACTTTAAAAGGAGGTCAACAACACTGTTTTTGCAAAAAAAAAAAAAAAAGAAGAAGAAACAAATAAAATAAAACATAAAAAATTGTAAAGAAAAAACAACAAACAGATATAACAAAAAAAAAGCAAGTTGGAACATGTACCTGTTGGTAAATAGTTTGAGGCTGGTTTCTGAATTCTTCTTGAGAAACACACATTACTCTTGTCACACCTGTCCAGCACACAATGCAAGAAGTAGCTCTTTGTTTGTCAAGACACTCACCAAACTCAGTTTTCCAACTCCTGGTTTAACTCCCACACTGTCACTATCTGGCTTGCTTCTCCACAACCGTGGGAGTACTAACGCATGACATCTACAATGGCCTTAACGCAACACTCTGAGATTGAGTTCCTCATGCTGCCTGTGCACGTCTCTTCTTACCTTCACTCTGAGTTAAACCAACCCCACTGCTGGGAGAGAGATGTGACAAAACCAGGGGGAAGGGAAGTGAAAAATAAGGAAGAGCCAAAGCCGATCTGCCACTCAGCGACAGGCGTTTTGACAATCATAGCCTGTCATCACTTTCTGATCAGACCTGTCAGCAAGAAATGCGGCAACACGACAGCACCGCAGAAAGAACATCGCATGCCCCCCCCTCCCTTCTCCTCCCGAACCCTCCTCACTGCACACAAATTTTCAGAGTAGTGTTATTTATGTACACACATATCACAAAGAGACATGCAAACACATCAAATGTGTCAGAAAGTACTCTGTATCCACCCTCAGAAAAAAAGGTTGGGTAACAGTGTAGAGTGAATTAGCTGTACTCTGCAGGTGCTGCAGGGATGTCCCAAAGAACCCAGATAAGGAGGCATACAGTAGATTCTCACTTTGACAGATGGGGGATTAGAAGTTTATTTTAAAAGTTTAACCTATATTAGATTATGTGCAGCAATTATTCTTTAAGGCACTGCATTATGGTTTTACAAATATCTGATAAAGAGCAAATCACAATCAAACACATTGTCACTGCTCATGGCACCATGTTTGCTGTTTTAAAACCAAACCAGAACTAAAGCGTTTTGGAAGCAAATAGAGCTGAAAGAAACACATTTAATAGAGCCAATTATTATTCTCTGTCCAAACAGAGAAAAACAAGAAACAGAGATGAAATAACATCTGTTATGTCATCTGAGCCTAACTGCCAGTCAGAGGAGCCAAGCTGCCATCTGTGGGAGTGATGGAAATAGAAAAGGATCTGAAAAGCAGGTTTTTATTTAAGTGGTAGGAGGACAATGTCTTACTGTCCCAAACATCTTAGAAGGAAAAATAGATACCTGAGCATTGAGAGGGAATGAGAGAGCATCATCGGATAGGATGTAGCGTCTCACATCCAATCAGACGAAAGAAGAGCAAATCTGGATGCACTTTAGATTTTGGAAATAATTTTTTGCTGTCAATGTTTTTTGTTTTGTTTTTTAAATGAAAAACATGATTGTGACCGTGTTTGTGTAATGCATAAGTCATGCTATTTTATTTCTTATATGTTTGGGTTAAAAAATGGTCCCATTGGTTACCTATTAATACATTTATAAAGCAGCTAGATTGTTGCAGAACAGTTTCTGTCTTCTTAAATGATGAGTCCAATCTGCCATTAACATTAAACATGTGTCAGGCACAAAAGAAACTTCAGACAGAAACATGTTTTTTTCCATCACATCTTTAGTTTCAAAGCCACTTAACCATTCAGGATCCACACCTCATATTTTGATTTAAGTGGATCCCACTCAGATAACTGTGTAAAAAGTCTGATTCAAGTGCTTCACATGTAATGTTATAATTACAGCAAAGATCTGAAAGTTACCAGAAAATACATTTTAACGTGAGGAAGGATTATGTTTGGCTTGCAGTTTATGATGTTTGCTGTTATAAAGCTTCATTTAACATGCAGGGTTTCAGTGTTGGACATCAATTAGTGAGATTCAGTCAGTATTAGCAGAACATCTATCACTTCTGATGATCATTAACATGAACAGCCAGCAAAGCTCCAACTGAGACATCAGAACGAATTAACTGGCAGCTGTCAGTGTCACCCTCAGGATCACCTTCATCCTTGATGTCTGAAATAAAATTATTCAGACGGCTGAACGATCTCTTCATACTGTTACACAGAGAATTAATACGCAATGTAAATGTTAGTTTTTCTTGCAGGATTCTTTAACCACAGAAATGTAGATTTGCTCTGAAATTTAAACTGATAAACCATTTCCCAAAGAAATCACATAACATTTTAATGGTCTTAAAACAAGGCGGGATCTTTTAACAGATCCCACGGGCTGCAGCACAGGAGCTCTAATTCTCTGCCAGAACTAGTTCATATTTCTGCTGCATTTATTTCCTACCAAAAGCATGCTGGATGTTATGAATGCAGGTATTTAGACTTTTCAAAGCTCATGGTGTTGTTTTTTTTTACACTACTGTTACAGTGGTTGTAAATTGACAGAGCATGATATGAGATTTTATATCAGGAAAAGAAACGAGGACTCAGCATAATTTCATAAGCATTGACAAAAGCTCTGGTGCATTTAATTACTCAGAAGTTCTACAATAAGTTTAATTGCATTACTGTTTTGGGTTGGTTTATTCTCTTTCTTTATTTTTGTTACTCTCTTGGGTTAATTTATCTAAGCCAGAATAGCTTTTCCTAACCTGCTTTCTTCATGTTGTTCCTTTCACAGGGGAGGATGGGGAGCAGGGTGCATAAGCAAAACATCATTTTCTTACTGTCACTATCTGAAGCCTTTCTCTGATGGGAAACAAGCGTATTAATAATTATCAAACAAAAAAAAGAATTAAAAAAACAACAATACAAGTAGTTTAGATGATCTGAATCAGAGAAACAGAACACCTTCCTGTCCGGATCTTTTGTCTCTTTTTTTGTTTTATTTTATTTATTTTCTTGTTTCTTATTCTTACAGCTAAACAAACAAGCAAGCTCAGCTCCCACAACCTTGCGAGTTACTGTTAGCCTTCATCTCGTTTTATTTTCCTTCCTCTTCCTCCCACTCAGACATTGCTTCGACACACATCAGCCTGGTGGAACTACCCCGCTGTTTGATGATCCTGTGTTAAGCGCTCAGCAGCTGAGGACGTTGTTTGTGGCGTCTCACTGTGTCAAGGTGTTTGCAGATATTAAGTGATTGTTACACAGAGACTAATTAAAAAGGTGCATTTCAAAAGCAGTAAATGAATATGCAAATGTTCTGTGTCTGTAGCTGGTTTTCTGAAGTGGTGATAACAATGTGGCTCTAAGCTCTTCTCTTAACTGCAATTTTCTTGATCCACCGTGACAAACAAACAGAAACTATAATCCTATTATTCTTTTTAATGGCACAGTTTTGTTTTCTCCAGGCAGTTGATGAGACAGTTTCTTCTTTTTATTTCATGTGTGCTGTTTTCTTCACCATCGCTGAAAGAACTTGAAATCGATTTTCAGCTATTTCTGTTTCACATTTTTGCTTTTCTTTTTGGTTCTTTGTGTCTTTTTTGTCTTTTTTGTCTCACATTATTTGTGATGTGTATGTCCTTGTACCGGACAACTTAAGAGTGCACAGTTTTTTCTTCCAGGGCAGAATTTACATGAAGTGGTTTAGCTTCACAGTGGGTTATAATTTCCTGCCATTTTTTATTATGTGAAAAAGTCTCATCAGTTTGTTTTGAATGGCTCTGCAAACCAGCATGTTTGGTCTATTTGGTTGTCTTTTCCATTAAAGCATGTAAATAAATGACTTTAGTGCTGTTAAGCCTTCTGCTTTATTACTACCAAGCGTAACATGTCATGGTTAAGTGTAGAAAGTAGGATGTAACAGTAACTGATGTGATTCATTTCAAAGTTATGACCAAAACAGCAGAAATATTGTATAAAAGATTGTCATTTTTTTCAGACATGCATTAGTTTGCAATGGAGACGTATCAGGTTGTTTTCTATTGCCTTTATATCAAACTAATGTGAAACAGAAGAGTGAATTACAAAGCGATAGTGGCATGGGGATGCGTTACCAAAAGTTTCAAATTATTTTAGAAAATTTTACACATAAAAAAAGAGAGAAAATAATTTTGGGAGAATGTTGAGATAATTTTTGAGTTAAACTTATTCTGAGAAGTATGAAAAAAGATAATTGCTTAGAAAGAGGATTTTAGATTCATTGTCATTGTGTTTGGTTGTAAAATGTTACATTTTGAGCAATGGTTTTTATGTTTGCCGTCTGTGTTGTTGCTGTTGTTGTGCGCTTGTATGTGAATGTATTCTAAACAAATGATGTAATAACTTGATAATTTTGTGGAGACCTCTGGAAGAGTAGCTGCTGCGAACTGACAGCAGCTAATGCGGATCTAATAAGCTAACTAACAAACAGATGTGAGTGATATGTCTGTACAAGCATTATAATATCCAATTCTCACTGCTACAGCTCTCTGCAGTCAGGAATATTATATCTGTAAGAGTGACAGACTAATCTACAAACTAATTTTTGTATCTATAAATGTTTTGCATAGGTAATGTACAAATGGTTGGTTAGTATAAATTTTCCATTTTAGGAACATGAAACACCTTTCAGGCCTTTTTGCTGACTTAAAAGCAAATAGGAAACCCTCACCACAAATGTTTTTCCAAATCATATTATTAATATGAGTAAAATATTTTAGGTTTTGTGGATTGAATAATGTTCCATGAAGACTGTGAGCTGATTGCATACAGAAACATTAGAAAAGATGTGTTAAACTAACACAATTTATATAAACCTTGATTTTTTGGTGTTCCTACACATTTACAAAGCTTTTAACAGAACAATCATATGAGGAGCAAACATGTTGCATTCAGGACTTTTGTAAAACATCTATACTATTCAAAATAAATCAAGTAAATCAAGTGCCGTACAAGTTACACCAACAGAAATACAATCAGCTGTCATGGACTTACTGATAAATACATCGACAACAAAAATAGTAAAAAAAAAAAGTACATTTCCACTTCTATAAAGTCAATATGCTGTGTGAAACATGCATAAAAAAATAATTACATTATTTGCCAGTTTCATAAACCCATATTAATTTTGCAATACCAAAAAACGGAGGCTGTTTGATACTGGTACTGGTATTTACACTGTGGTGCTGTGGTAGAGCGGGTCATTTCCTAACCAGCAAGTTAGTGGTTTAAATCCTGCCTCTGGCGTCAACATGTCAAAGTGTCCTTGAGCAAGACACTGAACCCCAAATTGCTCCCAGTACTGCGTCACCAGTGTGTGAATGTGAGTGTTTCTATGGGTGAATGGCTGAATAGTGTTAAAGCGCTTTGAGTGCACTAAAGTGTAGAAAAGTGCTCTACAAATACAAGACATTTACCAATATTAGCTGTATTATTTTGTTTAACTCTTCATTTTCCATACTGATATCAACCAATACAATATATATTTTGATTCCCCTGAAAAAAAGAAAAATCACTTGAGATAAATTGGACATATCATCCTCTTCCAAGCTCTATATGCTGCAAGTGACGAAGCAGCGTGATGATGTCACAGCGAGTTATTCCAAACAAACAAACAAGTCAAATATAAAATAAGTAAGATATACATGATATATCTTATATTTTGTTATTTTGAGTGAGAGGGGACTTATCTGAAGAGTTATATATATCCTATATACATGTTGTGTAAAAGTTGTTATAAAAACTTATACAGATATTTTCTGATATTGGCTGATAATCTTTGCAGGCACATATCAGACATCTCAGAACTAAGAACCTAAACATGATGATAAAACTAAGAGGGTTTTTTCACTCAATAATTATCTCATTTTAAATTTAATGGCAGTAATACATCCAAAAAGGCTGAAAAATAATCATTATTAATAAAAAAGTAAGTTTTTGTTCTTGTTGTCTTTTTAGTTTCTGATCTTTTGTTCATTTTGAGTTCTGCCTTGTTTTCTGTTTTACTTTGAAAATTTCCTTCCCTTTGTCTATTCCGACTCCTTTACTTCCTGTTCTGGAAGGACATGGAGCCCTGGAGGAGCCCTGGAGGAGACATGTTTATGAAGACATCATAAAAGACCTAAACTCCTGTCTTCTAGTGTTTCTGAGCTACTAGAAAAGACTAGAGTAGAGCTCTGAACAGCTTTGGCAGAGATGCTGTTCCTGTCTTTTTTTGCCTCATTCTTCAATGCCCCGGTGTTTTTCTCCATTTTTTATACTATATTATAGTTATGCTTCCACAGGTTGGGGTGGTATCCGAGCAGGCTGCTACTCCCTCACCACCGACACCAGTTTCTGTGTCTAAACAGGCTCAGCATCCCGATTGTTTTTAATGGTAAATTTATTTGTAGTTAGTTCTAAAAATGTACTCAAACAAACATGGCTAAAACACAAGTTTTGATTCTTGTTTGGAATATAAAGAATTTGCATGATCCAAGCATTAACTTGCACAAGCATCTGCACTGAAACTTTGCAACAATGCACCCAGGTGTACACTGCATCTTCATGAGACCAGGAAACACAACATGACATCGGGAAAGTAGCATGCCAGCTGCTAGTTATCTGGTGCATGTAACATCTGTGTCTTTGCTGACAGTATAAACGTTCAACCAAAAACATTTTTAACTTCAACGGGCCAAATATAAATAAAAAGATGCAGAAACACAAATGTACCAGCAGGGCCTGGCATTGTTGTTTTCATGCTTTTTGTGTTTAAAGCAGAGTCTTTATCCAGGAGTATATTATAATGTGAAATATGTCATTGTTACTAAAAGAGTACATCTACCACTTACAGTGAAAGGAATCTTGTATCGTTGCATGGAAAGGACCTTAGCTTCAGCTGAAGTTTGTTCAGGCCAGGTGATGGTTAATGGTTGTAGAACAGGCTATGAAGTGCACTCCGAACACATGTTGTTCTGACAAACTTGTTATTCAAAGTCAAGATCCTGTCAAAATACTTTGATGTGGCATCTGTATCTGTTAGTATTTCTTTTAAAACCCTAGTAAAACAGGTAAAGTTTCAACAGTCACTGCTCTCCCCGCTGAGTTTACATAAATGGCTACTCTTTGCATTCAGCAGCAGCGGTCGCAGCTCCTCGGACATCTGACAGGCTCATCCAGAGTTCAGCCACTTTGTGTTGACAGCTATGGCTTTAACGTACGCCAACAGTGTGTGGCTTCCTACTGAGCTCTGACTGGTTAAAGTAACAAAGAGTGAGACGTTTCCTTTTAAGAACTCAACAGCTTTAGGTTTTCCAAGAAAATTAAGACATTTAAATTTTTATTTTATCAATTTCTAATGACACATAGGAAGCATGGACTGACAAAGACTTTGGTTTAATTGTCTTGTTGATGCAAATAGCAAAGAACAGAAAGACAAAAAAGCATCAGTTTGACAGCTTCTTTTGGTACAAGTAACTTTATCTGAAAATACCGTCTGTCATAAAGACATAACAGACCTAAAAACTGCACAAATGTCAATTCTAAAAGCATGATAGCTTCAATAAAACACTTTTCCATGGCTGCCTACTTCCTGATAACAGCCTATGGCACATTCATTTCCTCAGTAATACCTGAACTAAGTGCTTTACTCTTCTAGAAATCCAAAGGCTTATAAATGTGTGAGAATTACTATATCCTTTCCTATGCTGCGTGCTGTAATCAGTAAATAGCACTTTTAAATAAAAAAGGCTTGAATAAACAGTCCTGAGTGCTTATGATGACAATGTGGGAGTTCATTTAATTTTTTTACCTTCTCTCCCAGAAATGAAGAAAAGTCAACATGTAATTATTGTGGAAGTGTTTGTTTGAATCTTAGTCGACAGAGGTATTTAAGAGTCTGAGCCAAATCCTCATGCAGTCTCCCTTGAACCCGACAGAAGACACAGAGACCCCTTTAATCTTAGCGGTAATGCACTGACAAGCTCCTCTGACGCACCTTTCATTTGAAATGTTTTAATGTCTCCTCACATTCTGCTCTTGTGTTCTCCTTCACCGTTGGTTCCTTCACTCTCCTTACCCTCTCTCTTTCTGGAGGTAGGCGTTGTCAAGCATATTATGGAAAATAATAAATTAAAAGGAACTTGAACTAACTTCTGAAGAACATCAGTCCAGCTTTAATCAGAATTTTAGCGCAGCTTTTGGGAGAGGATCATTTCATAAAGTGATGGCATTTGCGGGGCACTTATACCTTGCATACCCTCTGGGACTTCATACCAAGTCACTCTCTGCTTTTATCCATTAAAAGCAGGGACACACAGGACACGGACAGGCTACCAAACATAGATAGACTATGAGAAAATGAGTTCTTGGGCTCAGAAATGTGAGAAAAACACTTATACTGAAAGAGGTTTTCCCTTGTTTTGGGTTTTGCACGTCTCAGTGCGTGTGAATCTCAATGTAACCGTTATGTGCTGTTTTCTTTAGTGATAATTTATTTATTGAATCTAAGTGGACCCTGGAGCATACTGGACTTCTTAGCCTATTCTCAGTATAGTGGGCTAAAGGCAATGAAGTTTTATGATATACCAAATATTTCTAAATGAAGGTGTGTTCACACCAGTACGGTCCTCTCGACTCATCCATAAGGTACGTACATCATGACTGGGTACTATTATAGCTTTTGAATGTAGATTAACAGTAGCCATTTTTACATGAGAGTTTTAATCCCTCTTTAATTTCAAGTGAAAAGTAAAGAGAGGAATAATCTAATGTAAACACTGAATTCTGAATTAAAACAATTCAAGTTTGAACTTAATTTTGCAGCTGGTGTTTTTAAACCCAAACAGGTTAAATTCCTCTGTCATGTAAGCGTTCATTCCAGGTGTCCTCTTCATGCTCATTACTCTGTCCTGTTGTAATGATGCACATGTGCTGTCATCTACCTCCCGTCTCCAGGGCTCTATTTTCCTTCTGCTCCTCAGCTGCTGAACAAAGTGTAGCATGGTACTCATGCTGTTTTCCATGTTGTAGCAAAAAAAGAAAGATGAAGAGCAGGAGATGGTTTGTTGATTTATAGTAAAGTAAGTTTGTCACGTCCGCCCTCTGTCCAATCAGAAGCCTTCCCAGCAACCGGAAACAAAGCAGAATAAAGAGAAGGTAAATAAAAGAGCTTCCATGTAAACCTCAGCTTAGAATAACTTTTTATGTAATCTCAAAGAAGAATATTTTCACTTGAAATCCTTTTATTCTGAATTTATAATTCTGAAGTAAAAAAAACCATCATGTAACCATTCTTTCTTCATTTCTGGTATCAGCTGAGAAGCAAAGGCAGCTCTATTAATGCTGATGCTGTATAATTATAATAGACTTGATCAACTGTGATCCTTAATCTCAAGCACTTTGTTAATTGAACCATCTTAATTGTCTGACTGTTTAACTGTTTCAGACCTGTGTAAGAGGATTGAAATGCTTCACGTACTTTTTGAGACTGATTTGTTTCTAGACAGGAGAAAGATTTTGAGGCTTGTTTTAGGTACGAGACGTGATGGCATTGAAACTGCTCAGTTTCCCACTGAGTCCACCACAGGGGTCCCCCTCTTACCATATGGAGAAGAATTTAAATGTGGTAAAGTGAGACATTTGGATTTTACTTTAATCCTAAGCACATCACAATTTATGGAGTGTTTTAACATAATGTATTCCTACAAGCAGACAAGTTTTCTTTGTCTTTCTTGTTTTGTGTATTTTTATATGCGGTTGTGTTAAATCTAGTTTTTCACAGATATAATTAACTTAAACTGTGATTTTTGCACCTAAAAGAAGTCAAACCTAAAAAAGAAACCATGGTGGTGTGAGCAAGTGTTATGGCTACAACCCCATATTTTCACTGGAGTGAAACCATAAAACACAACATTTCAAACAAAATGTAAACAACAATAAAATATCTTTTTAACTGTAGTTGTGTTTTATATGATTACAGAATTATTGCAAAACATATGCAGTAAAATTAAAATACTTGTTAAATTATCATAACTTGTAAAATGCTGCATAGCATGAATTATCAGTAATGCTGACAGACACACACACACACACACACACTAAAAATGAGTACACACACACACTAAAAATGAGTACACACACACACACACACACAAATGAGTGCACACACACACACACACACACACACTAAAATGAGTACATACACACACACACACACACACACAAAAATGAGTGCACACACACACACACTAAAATGAGTACACACACACACACTAAAATGAGTGCACACACACACACACACACACTAAAATGAGTGCACACACACACACATACACACACTAAAATGAGTGCACACACACACACACTAAAATGAGTGCACACACACACACACTAAAATGAGTACACACACACACACACACACACTAAAATGCGTGCACACACACACACACACATACATCATTAATATATTTCACTTCAAAGTCTTGGCAATTTTCTGATGACATTCACACTCCTCCAGGGTCAAACAACATCTCACTGCCTCTGTATCAATTATTAAATATTTTAAGAAGCATCCCACCTCCACCTCTGTCACCCCCTCGAGACCGATGCCGTTATCATTTTTGTCAGAGTCAGTTTCCATCTGCATTTGTCATCCCTGCACACATTTACGAGTTATCAATCGCCATGTCAGGATGCAAAATAACTGATGTTCTTTGGGGCGGGATTGGATGGGACTATCTCAGGCTTTCAATCAATGCATATTCTCTCTCTTCCTCTCTCTTCCTCTCTCTTCCTCTCTCCTGTGCCACTACTCCCTCATAAATCTCAAAGCATTGTGGGGCTGTAATGTATTTGTGGGGGGGTGGAGGCTCTGCTGTGGGTGCAGATGGGGTGGGGGGTCTGGATGACAGAAGCAGTAGTTATATTATCAAACATTACACCTTAGGGCAAACACGGTATCAAGGGCTTTCAGACTGTGTAAGCTTGGCGCTATGGCAATGGAGGAGGCACAACTACAGCACACAGGACGAGAAGGGATTACTTTCTGTCTTCCATAAATCAACTCTCCAGCTAAACTAATCTTTCTGGCTGGATGGCAAAGTAAATACAGAGTACAGGGATGTAATGTGTGCTTGATGCATCTGGTTATTGCTGCCTAGCTGCTCCTAAAAAGGCTGAGAGGCACTCTGCCAGCAGTTACAAGTTTGTAAATGTAGACTTTCCTGCTTGCTATATCTTTCTTTATCTTGTTGCACGTGATGCTGAGAGGTCAGCCGGCTGCACAGCTCGGATATTACATGTGTTTAGATGTGCTGTCTTTTGTTCCTGGAAACTGAGGACAAGTAATAATTGATGTAGCAAAATCAAGCAGTAGAGCTGTTTAATGAGGATTCTTGACATTCCTTTGACAGGGCAGCCAAACGGGTGGATGCCATTGTACACTTTGAAGTTGCTTCTGGATAACAAGACTTTTTACACTTTCCACTACAGTTTGGCAGATGTTTTACCGCAGTGATAGATGCCAAATGAGGGCATTACCTTTTGAGAATACAGTGCACCACAACACATGGGGACCCTCGGTGTTTGAGCAGTGTGTGTGTGTGTGTGTGTGTGTGTGTGTGTGTGTGTGTGTGTGTGTGTTTGTGTGTGTGTGTGTGTGTGGGGGGGGTTACCTGTGTCTGTCCTCTTGAGTGTATGAAAACATGTGGCGGTGCACACATCC
>JBAMIG010000018.1:12846802-12862605 GCA_037177335.1 Kiunga ballochi | reverse complement strand
GTGTGTGTGTGTGTGTGTGTGTGTGTGTGTGTGTGTGTGTGTGTGTGTGTGTGTGTGTGTGTGTGTGTGTGTATCTAACCAATACAGCCAGAATTTCTAGCTACCTATCAAGGCATTGTAAAAGGTGAGCTGAGGGGGAATTTGATTGTTAAGTGGGCTTGGACACAGCTAAGAGCGGAGAGCTGGTGTTTAACAGGACTATTAACAGCAAGATGGGAGATCGATACAGCAAGGTAGAGAGGAGGTGCATCTCTGTCACCATGATGTGTTATTTGTGCCCGACAGTGGAGATATCTGGCTTCCTTCCAGTTCCCGGGTCTTGTCACCTACTTTGCTCCACAGCAATTAAACCAAAACTCTTCTTTTAAGTCTATGCTACAGAATTAAAGCCCGTAAATAACCATTTCATAAATTACAAAGCATTAACAAGTGTCAGCTGATTCTTTGGACAAATAATCTCTTTATCTCAGAGATTTACTGTGACACCTTACAGATCACGTCCTCTTTCTTTTTAACAGTTGTAGTATACGGCTGTGATTCCTTCAAGGTCTTCCACAGTGGAGATTGTTTCTTTCTCACATATTCACACACTCTGTCAGGGTGCTCTTTAGTTAGCAGCTCGTATTATTGTTACACTCTTTTAAGGACGGAATAAAGCTCAGCTACTACATCTGTGTTGCAGCAGTGATGGTATGGTGTTACCAAAGAGCCACACATACATGTTTTCCCATTAAATTTAAAAGGGAATGTATCTCCTAACTTGGAAGTTAATACAGGAAGTGTCAGATAAGCTTCATTTGACACACATCCAATATAATGAGTAAACTTTGCTGTGCTGCTAGATTGACTGGTTAAATCAGCTTGGAAAACTGTAACCACTTACAATCATTTTCTTCTGGCCTTGTGTCATTGCTTCAAATTTTCAGATATTACTGCACGATTCGAAGTCAGGAGAAAGAATGTCAGCAGGTCACCTTCACTTTAATATATTTACCCTAGCATCACAAAAACCTGGCAAATATCTTTTAATGTTCTCCGCTTTCTCATTTTGCAAACATATCTACATAAACTGACATTTGGAAATGCGTTCTATGAAAAAAGCTATGAAATTACAATCTATTTTCATCTCTGGCATCTTTGTGGTAGAAAAAGGATTCACATCTTCTGAGTTGTGTTTCCTGACACTGATTCAATTTTCTTTTGTCCGTGACTTGAAGAACTTATTTGCAACTAGTTGGTTGTTTTACCTTCGCAGAATCCGCTGAATGAAGCAGAACCGTAATGTGTTGCAGGATGGTGGATGATACGACATTACAGTTCAAGAACAAAATGAAAGTCCTTTTTTTTAAACTGGTTCAAGGGAACACCATGTCACAGCAGAAAACTGTAACCAAATACTCGTATTATGCTGCAGCTGTGTACTTATTTTAACATTTTCAATGACTAATAGATAGGATTCTGATTTTGACCAAAGTATTTTAAGAAATTAAATAAATAGGGTGGTTAAATAATAAATAAAACCCAAAGTGTTACATAAAAAACATAAGATCACACTTTATATTGTATTTATTACGTTGACATAAGGAGTCCTTCTTCCTACATGCATCATATTTCCCTTTCAGATTTCATTAAACGTACCAGTCAAAAGGGTTACCTAAGGCCAAAATGTCTCTTATTTGCTACCAGTCTAAAGGAAGGATAAAAATCCCAATCTTTTAATTAAAAAAGTCAGAATAAAATCTATTAATTTAAAATAAACACTCATTTCTGTAGAAGATACAATGAGTCTCCACTGCAGCTAGTTCATCCTGTGACTGCATGCTGTAAATATTCCCTTTCAAGAAATAGAACAGACAAGCAAAGTCTTTTTAAATAAAACAATGTATATAACATCAGCGACATTGTCCTTTACAGGTGCTTGGACGTGATTAGCTCTTCATTCTCTGACCTGATTACTGCAGAACCTGTGTTCACCTTGTGCCTCAGGTGCAAATCTCACACGATTAGTAGAAATAAGGTCCGAAGCAGCAGAAACCTCTCATGAGCTGGAGATTAGTGAGGTCAGGGAAATCATTTGAGACAGAAGAGCAATATGTTGGAACTGAAAGCGTATCCAGGACATGACTGAATAAAACTATACATGTTTTGGTTTGGATAATTGAGAAATTCTTGGGGATGCAGTGGCTCAATGTCAAAGCAGCTGAGGGGATTAAATGGAATTTATGTTACGCATCTTTGTTACCAAATTGGATCATATTGACTTTTGCCAACATGTAAGTGATGGACGTAGGAGGTCAGGATGATTGTGTCAGTTTCATGTCATTATTTTAAAGGGTGGTTCAGGCTTCCACTTTTCTGTTTGCTACATTTGACAACAATGCTTTAACTCTACAGGAGTGTTGAATGGAAACATATTATTTGACTTTTGTATGTAGTTTTATCTCAAAGCTGCATTAATGAAATTGCTTTTTGCTTGTTCAGATGTTATAAAAGTACTGTCACTGCACTCGTTTGTCCTCCAGATGTCTCTTTGAACTCCAGATGCTCTCAAACGTTGTCTACCACAATCATCCTTCCTCATTCCTGCTAACAATTAGATAATGAAACATTGATTTTTAGTTAGATTCATACTGATGCTATTAGCTTTGCATTGATAAATCACTGATGCTGAGAGCCAGACCAGGAAGACATTACTGTGTGTTAATCTGATGGATAAGCTTGTTCTTCCTGCATGTTTATACCTGGACTGTCACATTCTGTCGTTGCTGCAAACAGACATGTTTCATAACATACTTGATTGAGTTGAGCCTCCGGATTTTAGCAAAAATAGATTTAGTCATATTCTTCTTTTAAAGTTTTCATAATAATTGATTTTCACAAGATCAGCTTGGAATTCAGAGATAAATAAAACCCAAGGTACTGTTAGTTAGACAGCTGCAAATTGTGTTTAGCTTTTGTTTTTGTCTTTTCCAACAAAAACTATATGAGTTCATACATAATTACATGTCATTGATTTTGTTTTGCTATAAAACAGTGTGGTGAAAAATAACCTGTAAACCATTTAAAATGGTTGATTTTTCTACATTGAATTGTCTTATTTGTTCATTTTGTGGTTTAGCAAACACACAAAATCATTTTAAGAATTGTACTTTCATAAAACACATGATTTTCTGGCTGCTTGAAGCTCCTCTATGGAGTCCTGTCTTTCTGCACCTCTAAGTACGATGATAGAAACAACAAAAAAACACATTCTTCTACAGAAGTCATACTCCTTTATGGTAATCGAATTGAAATCCAGATAGAAGAAATATGGAGGGATTACCAAAACAACCAAACAAAGTAGTGAAGGAAAACCGCTTTCTTTCTAATGACAAACAAGACGACAGACTTCAAATGAACTTACCAGTGTTATGAGAACTTCATGTTATTATCAACAGAATTTCATATTTACTGGCATTTAGCCAACAATTGGAAAAATTTTTACTTTTAGAGGCAAAATGTAGGTTTACCGTTCAAGCCGTATTCTAATCTTTAAATGGGAATCTAATGAATTAGTTATGAGCCTGTGTAGACAGCTGTCACAGCACTCAGGTTGGAGAAGGAGGCAAGCTAAGATAGCTGCTGTTCACAAACCGTCACATGAGAAGACAGCCTTTCCTAAAAGAAGTCCAACTTTAAACAGTTTACGCTTTGCAACAGTTTAATCAGTTTAACACTTTGGGGCTTTTAGTTTTTCCTATTCACTACCAGGTATTTTCTTTGTCTTTGGTACTTCTCCAATAAGGACAGTCCATATCTACAAGCACAGGTAATAATTGTTTGTTCAGCTGCTGTTTACTGGTTGTGGAGATTTTAAGCCAATGCAAATATCTGTCTATGGTTAAAGCGTGTTGATGTAAAAATTCTTAATGCAGCAACTGTTTGAAAAACTATGAGTCTCAAGTTGAATTAATGTTCATCTTGATGGTCTCGTTTCAATTTTTCAAGCAGCCTATTAGCTCTCAGCCACATCTCAATGATAAACCTCATTTTAAGAAAAGCCAGAACAGTTTTCTTTGCACATATTGGTTACAAACCAGCTACAATTAGCTTAGCATTACGATTGCTATTATATGTTTGTGGAACTTGTAGGACAGTCCGTTCATGATTCGGCTGACAAATTTAGAGTAAATATATTACTTTAATAAAGTGGAAAAAAAGGACGGCTTATAAGTTCAACTTTGAGTTAAACCACATTTTTGCATTTCAGTGTTAGTGATCCTAAATACAGCATGTTTAAATCATTAGACCACGTTTCAATATTTATATGAGATATATGTGTGTATAAATATATCTGTGTGTGTGTGTGTGTGTGTGTGTGTGTGTGTGTGTGTTCTAAAAAGCAAACAGTGCACTTCAGCTCATCATACATATTATGTAAACAGTACGCAGCTATGCAGCCAAACAAGGTCACCTTCCATTAATGGTCAGAGACTCATTAGTTGTTATGTATCACAGTCCAACACAGGATTCTAAATTTGTAATGAAGGAAGAAAGTCAGACATCAAGGAGGAAGGATTATCCCTCCAAAGTACATGCAATCTTGGTCATTTAACACTCAAAGCTTTCCTTTCTGCCAATTGACAACATCTTCTAATGAATTTAGCCTTGTATTTACTTTTTAGTGACTTACATTAAATGCTGATATAAATAATGGTGTTGACTTTGATGATATCACTTTTATCCCACTAACAGAATTTCTGCAGTTGGAAGAAAATGCATTAGTGCCCAGCACTCGCTTGCACTTCAGGCAGAGGAGACTAAGCACTTATGTTGCTTCTCAGTTACAAAGTAGAGTGCAATCTTTTAATTAAATTGCATTTCTATTACTAGTGACACAGGACAAGATTATTTCTTTTTTCTTTCTTCTTTAAAACTTTTTTAACCAAACTCCAAAGCCGATTATTGATATCCTGGAGTGATTCTAAATCAATGCCTCCTCGTACTGCAGCTGTATTTGTTTAATAAAAAAGATTTGTTGATTTGCTTTATTTAAATTGCAGATTTAACTTAAACATTTAGTATTAAAAAAATAAAGTAAAAATATGTAAATATCTATATACTGAAGTGGCAGAATCACATTTCTGACCCAGACGAGTGCTAACAATCGGGGTGCACAGAACAACATTTACCAGCACCTGCTGTGAATGCTGGGAAATCTTCTTATCGTTTCTGTCCACCTGTCTGAGGCAGCGCTCAGTATTATAGCCTGCCGTTTCACTCATTACTGTCACAGTTGGGTCTCTGAATCTTAAATCTGAGATTTGGCAAGGCTTTGTGAGGGATTGAAACAAATAAACTGTAGTTAGATGTAAAAATGACCTCAAAGAGGTATATATTTTTATATATATACAAAGTAATATATATTTAACTACTTTACCACCTCCTGAACCCATATTCATCCCTATAAAGAGATCTACAAGAACATCTACAAGTAAAAAAGTTCTAATAAATATACTGGCTTCAGCTGCAAGGTCCAAATCTAAAACTGCTTTTCTTAAGAACAGCAGTATAAAAATAAAAATACACACAAGCTGAGTGGGGCCTGACAGCTGTCACTCCCATCGGCCACCAAACCATCTTCCCTCTGAGCTTGACAACATCCAGGCGTTTCCCTGTCAGACAGCATATGCCACAGCGTTTCTCCTGCTCAGAGCTGCCTGACATTATCTACTCCAAGACCCTGTGGCCAGCGTCGACTCTCAGCCCTCTTGCTGGTGCCACGACAAACATGATCTCTGATGTCTCACAGGCAGTGAAACTGATGCTGTCACTGCACCAAGATATAACATGACGCTCAGACAAACATAATGGGACAAGGGCATACAGGCACAGTGTGTTCACAAACACACACATGCACAAGTTGCACAAGTGCTCGCGTCCCCTCAATGTGCTTCACTGCAAAAACAGCCCAACAAGAAGTAAGTTAACTGTTCATAAGTATGAAAATCATTTCTTGTTTTGAGCAAAAAAGAAATAAAAAAAGGAGAAGAAAAAAATCAATAGGGTTGTTAAAATTTTACTTGGCTAGATTTAGTTCAACTAGCAATGCATCTTTGAATAAGCTTAAGATTTTCTATGGAAAACAAAAGAATAAATGGTAAAAAAAAAAAAAAAGTCCAGAAACAAGTTTGCTTTTTTTTTTACTTTTTGGAAAATTGTTTTGTGCAGTCTACTCCTTAGTTATCACATGTCCAGCATGTTTGTAGCTGGGTACAACCTAATTAATATAAACAGGATTTTATTATTATGGGATTGTGGTTGTCCATCTGACATATTAAAAAAAAAATCATGAAGAATTTACCACACAGTTATCTTCATGCCATGCCTGATAAAGGATGTTTACATGTACCATGATTAGCATGTAGAGGGAGTTTCAGGAGAAACATGAATATGTTTGGCGTTAAAAAAAAACATTATATACAATTCCATATGTAGAAGTCACAGCCAGTGAGATAATCAAAAGATTTGGATTTTCAGGAACTTGTTCCTCATTTATTGATGTTGCACGCCACCTGCTGGTAGATGCTAAACTGCAGCACTAATGAGGTCTATTTTCTTTCCTTTTCTTTGAAATCAGATACAGGAGCAATGAATAAAAAGTTCCATCACCCACTATTTGTTTTTTATTCTACACCTAATATCGCTTCTATCTGAACTATAAATGTCCACCATCCATCCATAAGGACATCTGTCCTGCAGGTTTCCCTGTTCCAACACGTGCGATTGCAACTAATAGAACAGGCTTTAAAAACTTGGCCTTGACCTGATAAGGAAATTAATTTTGATAGGATAGTGACCCTTAATGACTGTTGCTTGATGTCAAAGAACTCAGATGCATAAGATATCAATAAGAAATAAAAGCAGCTTTTGATGGAGGATGAACCAACAACAGAGCCCTGAATCCAGTCGGGTTTATTAAAGATCTGATTATCTGGTAAATATTTACTTGTTGTTTTCCACTTATGTTACATTTACCTGAGCTGTGAGTGAGAGCTCTGTGCAGAAGTGTGTTGCCTAAGAGGTGCAACAGTCATGAAAGCAGGTTCTGTGTTTTGCTTGTTTTGTTTGATTTATAAATAGTTTAGAATAATAATTGTCATTTAAAAAACACAATGAAGGGCTGATAAAGTTTTAAATGCTGAAAGAAATTTTATGATAGCCCTTCATAATGAATTGTTTCACTTGTAAAAGAGACAGTGTGTTACACCTGCACCAGGTACCACCACGGACACACCCACTCCGACCAGATTCCTGCGCAGCCAGTCCCTTGATTACTAATATCATGCACCTGTTTCCAATTCTCTCAACACCCTTATAAGCATCACCAGTTCATTCACTCTCCTTTGGACCTCGTAGCAGCATCAGCTAACTCCCAGATTCCCTTTCCCAGTCTCATTGTGAAAACCATTGGACTGATTCCTCGGCCTGTTCCCACGACCACGTCTCCAGCCTGTACCTTTAGGATCTCCCGGTTCCGACTCCAGCCTGCTCCCAGTGCTTCTCGTTTGGACTTCCTGGTATTGACCTCCGCTTGTTCTCCGGTATTTGCCTTTTTGGATTATCCTGATTCCACAGGGACTCTGAACTCTGTAAATAAACCATTGTAATCCTTCTTCCTGTTTCGGAGGTCCTTCGTTACACAGTGAGAGAAATACCTATCAGGAGTGTAACAGCTCAAGCTGCACTGGGACATTAATTCAATGATCATTTAGTATAGTACTGACTCGCAGTACTGACTCGAGTTAAAATACAGGTCAGGCGGGGAACACAATCATATTAAGAGAACATGTGAAATTGTTTATTTTTGTTTTGTTCTAACAATCAAAATGTATTGTTATTTTACACATTTAAACAGAATATTTGCCTTTAATGTTTTATTTATGGGAAATTTGGAAGGTTTAAAATAGTGTTGGTCTACTTTAAGCTAAAAGAACTGATTTGTTTTCAATAAAATGGCACAGAATCAAAATTATATGTAGGCATTTTAGATGTTCTTGTTGTTTGATGACAAGAAATTATTGTGTTGAATCGGCAAGCGATGGTTTCATCTTGATCACTAAATCTATTCTGTATCAAACAAAGCAGAATTTGTGATGTCATCAATCCACCTTATTCATAAAGCATGTTTTTAAGAAACCAAAGGTCTCCAAACTGCTGCACAAACATCAGACTGTCATCCACTAAACTTATTTAATATAGTATCTTGATCAAATCTACCCAAATTAGATCAGTAATAGAGCAAATTATTCAATTACAAAAAATATCTACCTATATAAAGTCACACGTTTGTATTTTATTTCAGTGAGCATTATTTTGATAAAACAATTAATCATCTATGTGGGAAAAGTTGGATATTGCACCACAAGGTGAGGAATGATCTCTATTTACAAATGATTCAAAGCTTCAGCAGCTAAAAGATTGGTTTAATTAGCTGTTGCAAGTGTAAGAAATCAAGATGTCAGTGACGCTGAACTTAATCAATCAGTCAACAAGTGAACTTAGTATCACTGCAGATTGAGCAGATATCTGTGTATAATGATTAGCAAGATGAGTAATGTAGTGAAAACCATTTTATTAAAAATCAACATTGAACAACTTGAATCATTTTACAGTCAAAGTGAGGACCGAGTGAAAATATAAATTTTAATATCCATCAACTATGAGACATTTTTACATAGCCAGAAATATGAGACAAGTGAGACCTTCAGTTAAAACAACGCATAAAGGTTCAGGTTTGGACACGACAACCTCCTCGGTTTCCTGCTGCTTCATGCTGAACTGTCTGCAACAGCTGCAGAAAAAGATTACAGCTTCAGAGCTACCGTGAACATCGCAGTCTGACCTCCCTGTGTCACTAAAAACTTCATTTCTAAACATATCCTACCACAAATATATGTCCTGAAATTTCACTTTTAGAAAACCACAAAAAAAGACCATTAAATAAAACTAGCATTTACAATATTTATCAAAAGATGAAAAAAAATGTCCACAAAGTTCAAAATCAATACTCTAGTAATAAATTATTTCCCCAGATTCACCAGCTGATGGCTTTTGTGTCATGTATAGACTCTCTATGGAGGCTGAGTACATTAAATAAGTAGAACTAAAATGTTAACATACTAAAGAAAAATCTGCAAACAGAAACAAATGAAAACAAGTAAAGAATGAGGTGAATTATTAAATAACACAAACACCTTTGTTTTCAGTAGCAGGTGTAGGCTGAGCAGAAATTAACAGTACAGTTTTTATCATTAAAACAGAATCACAGCATTACGTCTCTACATCGCTAGCATGTTGTGAAAGTAGAGATGTTACCAGGATAAACCTGATCCAAACAAATTTCTGTATATGCAATGTATCTTAATATCATCTACAAAGCAGGGCACTTTTACTCACTATTCTTTACAAACTAGCATTGATTGGAGACCATTACAGATCTATGTAGTTGCCTATTGTGGACAACAAATGTGGCCATAGCAACAAACTCTGTAACACCCAGATGGCAGTTGCTGTGCTACTGAACTTTGCAGATTTCAGTGGAAATTGCCAAACTAAAGATGAACTGGGTCACAGATTACATCTTTTACACACAGTACTGTAATTTCTGGAAATGTAGGTGTTTTGTGGGATGCAGTTTGATAACTTCCTATATTTAGAGTGTTTGCCGTTTAATGCACTCTCACTAAACATTGTATATTTACACATCAAAATATAAATACAAAGTTGAATAAATCCTTTCAGTAGAGGTCTACAGAATATTATCGTTGTCTCACTCTAAATGAGTTGGACAGCTAGCTATAAGTGCTGATGGGGCAAAAACTATATAAGAGCCTTATAATGCCTCTTAAAAGAAAGTAACTGGGATGAATGTACTAAATCAAGTCAATTAAAGGCTAAAAATAAACAAGATATTTTACAAGAAACAAAACAAAACTTTGATGTACAGCTGGTGATAATACACGTATGCATCATGGCTAGTATTTGCCAAAGTTTTAGTGGCATCATTTTGGTATTTCATGTGATCCAACTCATTTATGTTTCATTGTGAGTAACCAGTTCATCTGACTGCAGCTGTGTTCATTTCCACCTGGACTGTGGCACTCAAACAAAATCCTCCAATTATGTTTACAGTAATATCTCATTTCCACTGAATGTGTTAGCTAATGTATCTACTTTCATTACAAAAAAACACATGCCTTACACGTCAAACTAAACAACCATGTCAAAAAACATAATAGTCTTTGCAGTACTTAGCATATTTCGGGCATTAATCTGCACATCAGTCCTTTTTATAGGTTTTATGGCTGGGTCCTTTATAGAACAGCAGGTTTCTTTGTTCAGTTGTTAGGGCTGTGCAAGCTGGGACCAAATGGAGCACAATGTTCCTTCACGTTCCTTTATGTAGAGACCCTGAGGATGAAGAAGAGTGGCTGTTCTTCTGCTGTAAACAAAGCATGATAAACACATCAGTATTTTATTATTTTATACATCTGTGTTCAGACACACATTATTTATATATATATATATATATATATATATATATATATATGAATATATATAAATATAATGTATGTATGGTTACTACAACACTATTTTAAACAGTCATTTTTCTTAACCTGCCAAACCCAATAAGGGTCGTGGGAAAGCTATAGTCTATCCCAATCATTTGGGTGAGAGACCACCAGTCCATTGCAAAGCCTATGTTAAAGCTTTTTAATAAAAATAATAATTCTTAATTACTTTAATATTAGAAATTCTAATTTATGTATGCATGGACAAAATTAATGATTAGAAAAAAGCTTCAAAGCATATTCTCTTCATACACTTCATACTAAATCCTATCCATACTAGGATTGTTTTACTTCCCTGTAGTCTTCTCATTTGTAATCCTTCTCTCATCTCAGACTGCAATATCAGCAATCACTTACTATTGAAAACTTGGCCACATTTAACTTTGAGGTGGAAAGCAAGAACAGTTGCTGGTAGGATCAGGGTAGGCCTGACTGACAGGCGGATGACACGCCATATGGAGATGCTGGGTGATTTTTTACCCCAAGGGGGACAACGATGTCTTTTTATTATGGGTTCGACTCATCCTTGTCAGCCTCTTTTAGACTATGAGATGTTAGAGGCAGCCAGGTTGTGAGAGTTGACAGCCGTGCATGTAGTTGCAGGAAAATACGCGGATAAACGTGTGCACAGAAATGACAGTGTGCTCGGACACAGAGGAGGTACCCACAGGAAAGCCGGCTCACACAGCTGGTACAGACACTTCTGAGGGAAGGAGGGATTTGCTCTGTTCTGCAGTCAGCTGATTTAAGTTTATTATAATATATTTCATTATATATTGTTATAATCTGTTCATGGTAGGTGATTTAACTACAAGAAAATATTTGCCCAGTCACCTGTCGATTGACAGTTCTTTAAACTCATGTAATGACATCTCAGATGTGTTTACATGCAACATATTTTTCTGGCTTTAACATGAATGCCATTTAACTTTGAATAAGTTAAAGTGATCCTACAAATGTAATGAGTTATTAGTAGAAAGAACAAAATGAATGAATCTGTGTCGCTACTAAAATAGAGGTTGTTTATTTAACATAAAGGTTATTTGTTGTATCCTTTTTTATCGCTGTGTACATTTATATATAATTTTTACTTAATGAATGCTTTTTAACAATTATACCTGTGGTTCAGTAAATGATGTTTAACAGTTTTTTGGGGGGAAAAGTCTTTCTCTCATGGTTTCTAAAAACATCATTAGATGCTGAACAGGAACATACTTGTTTTGAAGCTCCAGATGAAGAATGGACTTCATTTCCAAAATGTCCATTTAACTGCAACATTGCTGTGAAAGGAGAATTGTTAAACATCTTACATAAATATCGACATCCCATTTAGAACCTGTGAAATCCATTAACACTTGAAATGTGTCACATCTATTGAAAAACAACTGAGTTTTGGTATAAAGTGTGTATGAGGTCACTATTTAGTGTATATAGAAATCTTTGTTTGCATTTTTAATCTTCCTGAGTTTTGTGACCAATCAAAACAAAGCAAAGTGTGTTTCTTACCTTGTGGATCAAGTCTGGGATCAACAAAACCCCAGTGTTGGTAAATAGCTGCTAGGTCGTGGGGGCTGTAGTTCTTCAAGAGACTCAAAATGTTAATGTCCATTGGTGTTTCTCCAGTTGATTCACTCTTTCCCTGAGCAAACAGGAGTGGATCTAAATACGTTTTGCTACCATGTAGGCCCCACATGTTCATGGCAGCCCAGAAGTCCGGGCCCTTTGGAGCTAAATTTAAGTCACATGACAGCCTGCGGGAGTGTAGTCTGTCTGCAGGTGCATTAGAAGTCGTCCCACCAGAATTTCTTGCCAACATAAAACCCAAACCTTCCTTTGGGAAGTTTCCTTCCACCACAGCTCTGTTTGGTCTGAGTTTGGGGCTGCTTATAGGCTGAAAGCTGTGGAGACTCTTGTTGTGCACAGAACTGTTGGAAGAAGTACTTTGGACACTTGTGCTTTTGGTTTCACCCTCAACTGTTCGCTTATGTTCCCCAGACTTCCTTTGAGCTTGGATGCCAACCTTCCCTCTGAACTGTGTCCCATCTGAAGAACGTGAATCCTTTGATGGATACTTGGACTTTGGGATGCCAGACTGGGTCTTTGGGGTTGGATGCTTTCTGCTGTGGGCAGTGGAACCTGGAGGCTGTGTGCGTTGGGTTCTTGGGGCCGATAAAGGAAGGCAGTCCTTGCCTTCGAGGAAAGGTGGTGGTCCAGTTCGTCTCCACTGAGAAGCACCTGCCTTTATGCTCTTTAGGGTGTTTATGCAGGGTGCCCATTTTGGTGCCATTGAGCTGTTTCCATCCACCCTGTGTGCAACACGCTGATGGATCCACAGTACTTCTGGGTAGTTGCTATTGTGGGAGCAGTATGGACACTGATGTCTCACCAGACCCTCTGTTTTTACTGGATACTTATCAATCCCATTTACATCAGTTGTGGGTATTGAAGAAAGATTGAGGAGGCTGCCAGTTTCAGCAGCAGCATGTCTTTCCCCTTTTACCACTGTCCAGTTTGACTTTTCTTTCTTAATGTTTCCCTCTTTGAGCTCCGAACCAAGAGGATAGGTGTAAGGAGTCCAGTAGGGCTGACTGAGCAGCAGACTCCTGCTTCTGAGGTAGTCCATGTATCTTGAGGCTTTGGAACCACTTTTGCTAATGTTGTCCACAATGGTGTTTGGTTTGCTGTGGGAACCCAGATGCTGAGTGTGCAGATGAGACCTGAGCACTGAGGCATGAGGAGTGTGGAAATCACAGTGCTCACAAAAGAAGGGTTTTTTATCTGTAGGTAAGAGCAGAGGAGTTGGTGTGAATGTGTGATTTTTAAATATCCTGATGATATCTTTCTAACTATTCTTCAGTTAATCAAAAAGTAGTAACTTGAAATTAATCTTTTATGCAAAAATATATATCCCTTCAAGAGACAGACAGCAACTCTGGTTAACCAGAGAGTGATGATTTAACCTAATAGTCATAATCCAACAAGGTCTTTGTTCAAAAGCACAAAGATTCTGGTTCAGTACTAACTTAAATATGACCCATTAAAACATTCATAAAGTACTTTTATATGAAACATGATTTGTAACTTTATTTCAGATTAGGGATGTTTATAGATGAGCATTATGAGAACATTTATGCTTGCACAAATAATGCAACCGTTGTTGTAATTCTGTTAGAAATTCACTAGAGGTCTCCCTTTTCCACAATTACAATGGACACAATTCTGATTTTATTTATCAGCTCTGTGTGAGTTTGGATAATACTACATTATGTAAACATCAACATACCCATAAACACAACTTGAAAGCCTGAACTGGACCTGGTGAGTCCACTCCAACTCTTGGACTATACACTGTTGTCCATTTGTGGACAAAACATAAGCGTGTGGTGTTTGTGAGCTCACCTTCGTGCTCTTGGCTCCCGATACTCTTGTTCTGCTTAGATGAGGCCTGAATATCTTTGAACTTCTTTGTCTGTAGTGCTGCATAAAATGCATGACCAAGTCCATTCAACAGAACACGGTCCCGCTGGCAAATCTTTTTGTCTCCACCTTTAGTGTGAGCCAAGGTGTTTGATGTGTGATCAAGGCCTATCTCCCCCTTCTTCTTCTTGACACCTGAGTTTGAGTTGTCAGTCTGCTTCCTCTTCTTGTCCTGTTTCAGTGGTATATACTCTCCCTTTTCTGTGTCATATGCGACCTCTGCATCAGCCAGTCTCTCCTCCCATCCCAGACATTTTTCAGAGGCCTCCACAAGTCGTCCTCTTGTGGCTAACTGCCATGCTTGGTAACTGCAAACGGGGTCCAGCTCTGGAATTCGCCTCCCCGGATTATCTTTCTCATACGTTTTCTCGGGTTCAACACTTTTAAGGTTCAGACTTTCCAAAAATCCCTTCTTATCAATATGTTGGTTAGAAACCTTAGTGTCTTGATGTGGAGGACTCTGAACACGAACGTGGTTGGGTTTATGGAGCTTTTCATGATTCTGCAAAGTCTTGCGGTCATAGAAGAAGCTACCACATCCTGCACAGAGCTCATAGAGACACTCTTCATTTGTTAGTGATGCTGGGTCCATGGGAACCCCATTGATGGTGGCAGGTGGTTCATTGTTTTTACTGCCTCGCATCTGCGCTTTGACACGATGAATGCGCATATGACTTTGAAGGAACCACGCTTGGCGGAAGCGACGCCCACAGATCCGGCATCCGTGATCCTGGGACCCGCGATGCCTTTTCATGTGGGATTTAAGCAGTAATAGTTGAGGGAAAACCTGCCCACAAATGGTACAGGTAATAGGTTCAGCCTCAGCCCCATCACCAACACTGTCTTTACCCTTAACCTTTTTCTTAGTTCCTTTTTTCTTCATCTTTCCATTGATATTATGAACTTTGTCAGAGATGGGGACAATTTTAGGAAGTATCTTGGCATCATGTTTCGGCTCTTGATCCTCTTCTACCACCTTTTCACTGAAGTTATGGCTGAACAAACCCAGTTTATGACTTCGGATGTGAGCTTTTAAACTGCCCTTCTGAGCAGTCCTGTGCTCACAGTAGGGACACTTGTACGGCTTCTCCCGAGTGTGTCGTCTCATGTGCTGGGAAAGAGAGCTAAGAAGAGGAAAGCTCCGACCACACACCTCACAGGTGTGACATGAAGCCACATCTTCCTCTATCTCCACTGTCACACTTGTTGCCTCTTTTTGGGATTCGTCCTCTCTCTCTTCTGTCTCCATTACTTTTCCTGAAGCAATGGCACGTAAATGATAATAGCAGTAGTTCCCAAAAATATAGTTTCAAAAAAGAAAATCACTGACTTCTCAGAGCAGGTATCAAAACCTGGAAAAAGGTAAAAGATTTAGAGTCCATCCTGCGCTTGAAGTGAAAATTTCATCTAGAGGTAGAATGCAGTTTTCCTAAGAATACCTGGGAATAAAAAGAAAGATATTTAGGTAAGATTTAATGCAGCAAAGCTTACAAATGACCACTTTCAATTAGATTCAATTATGTAAAATGAAGAAAGCTTTAAATTGTTATACAGTGATCCCTCGCTATATCGCGCTTCACCTATCGCGGCTTCACTGCTTCGCGGATTTTTTTACTGTACTGTAATTGAAGGTGGTATGTCCGTTTATAAAAATCTTCTTGCTCAGAAAAAGAAAAGAGTGCCAACAACTACCCATAACGATGTTCTTCTCCC
>JBAMIG010000018.1:12815071-12835230 GCA_037177335.1 Kiunga ballochi | reverse complement strand
GTGTTCTTTCTACACCAGAGGTATATAAAATACTTCCAGAAACTGTACCGCCCTATTTCTGGGTTATATTCGTTTTAGGACTTGATACTTCTTACATTATGGTGTGCACAGGGTCCATTTCTGGGTCAAAGACAGAAAGGGGAGATTTTATCAAAGAATTTACCTAAGTACTATCATTATAGGGATGGCTGGATGGTCCTGTATCTCTTTGGTTTTGTGCACTTACAGTGTAAATATTTTTCTAAACCAACGTGTAATTTAACACATTGGTAGCAGATATAATCAGATCTAATTCAATTAAAATACTTAAACAGCAGTTTTACAATGACAAAAAAAACCTAATTTTTCCTGTTTCTTTGTTTTTTTGTTTCTTATAGGTAATTTTTGGGGAAAAATAGTATTGTACTACACAGCTAAAAAATACAAACTCTGGGGTGTTCTTTGTTTCCTTTTGCTACTCTCTGTCATTTTTTTTTATCTAGGCAGCCCTGGTGTAGAAAAAAGATAAAAGGATGCAGCGTTGGTGCTGGCAGCAGCAAATATGCTGACAAAGAAAAGATCCTTTACATGACTAAACTTATCAATAAGCAAAGCTATTACAGCGATGGAAGGAACTCCTAGCAACAAACATTAACTTTACCATCAACAATGAAAAACGTGCCTTCAAATACAAGCTGAAAAATGTTTTTATTTTTACTGGAGACAGGTTTGGAGTGTGTTAATGGCTGAAATCTGGAGGAATATGTAACTTGCATAATCTCAGTAGAGTGAGCTGTTCAGTATGGGTTTGGTATTATCTGGACAAAAACAGTGTTGCTCAAAAACAAAACAAAAAAAGGTTGTTTTGGGGCCAGAAGGACAAAGTCCACATGGCATAGATAAATGAATCCTTGATAAATTAATCTTAATATCCAATAAAATGTACGTATTAAGGTCCATAATAAGAAGGTTGCAGAAAGTCTAAGAAAGTGGATCAGACAACTTCAGATTGTTACTCTGGTTTCCTTTTGTCAAATTATTTACTTCAAAATCCTGCTGTTTACAAAGCACTAAATGGTTTTACCCCATGGCGCCTGAATTAAGAAGAACTGAGGGAAAAAAAACAATATATTTTTCCATATAGTTACTATTTATCACCATGGAATAGGTCAATAGTACAGTATTATGGTGTAACCCCTTGATTTCTGGTATTTATCAGGGTGCAAGATACCAGTATCATATGGTAAACAACAGGGTTTTGGTAAAGTTTCTGCCATAAAGGGATGTAGAAACAGTATGTATTTAATATGCAACATTTGGCCATGAGGGGTAAAGGTGAAGTGACACTCAGGATCTTTTGGATTGTTATTATGAACCAACCAGAACAAATCAGGTCATCAAGGTCAAGTTTCTGCTCGCTGACGCAGAACTCAGTATGCAGAGGCAACAATTAGTTTTATTATCTTCACAGGTGTAACAAACATCCAGGTGTGCTGAAACTTTCTTTAAATCAAGGTTAAGAAAATGTTTCTATTTGCAGCAGCCTTTCATTAAAACAACTGTTGGTTCCTCATAATGCATTCTTTCATTTTATCATCTTCAGTTTTAGTTTTTCTCTCAAATTTTAATTTCCTATTTTTATATAAAATACTTTTAATGTTTTCTGCTGTAAAGCTTTTCATGTTTTTTGTCAAACATTTTGCATTTTTGCGTATATTATATGTGCTTTACAAATAAACCACATAAATGCTTTGCTAAACCTTTTTTATTTATTCATTTTCCATGCAGCTTAATCCAATCCAGGGTAACTGGAGCCTGTCGGGGCAAGAGGCGAGCTACACCCTGGACAGTTATCCAGTCCATCGTAGGACCGACAGGAAGAGACAAACAACCACACACACACATCCACTCCCAAGGACAATGTAGAGTGATCCTTCAACCTAACAGCTATGTCTTTAGACAGTGGGACAAAGCCAGAGTACCCGGTGAAAACTGCCAGAGCCGAGGGTCTAACTAGTAAGCTTCTCATTGTGAGGCTGCAGCGTTAACCACTCTTCCACCGTGCTGCCTCACCAGTAGTGATATCTAAAGTTAAACTTGTCTCTGCTTAAATAGGAGCAAAAGTCCCCATGACACAATTTTAACCTCAGTTTATCTGCAATCATCAATCTGCTTCAGTTTGAGCTTCATGTACAAAATAAAACCGTGTTGAATATACTGTTACACAATTTAGGTTCCAGCACAGAATCATCATCATAAAGTGTAATAATAAACTGACTGAAACACTAGGGGGCTCTATCCCACTGCTTTTACACAGAAAAGGTGATTTTTCCAAAGTGACAAAGTCACACCTCCAAAGCTGCCATTCTGTAGTTTCTGTAATGTTTTTTTTATGGAAAAATACCAATATAAAGATTAATTTACCTGCAATAATAATGTTTATTTTTTATCACTAACGGTTAAATAAATAAATAAATAGGTTGTCACCTATAAAAGTTTGTATATTCCCTTGGCAATGTACATTTTGAGCTTATTAGGACACTGTTTCCCTTTTTATTCAGCAATGTAAAAATCATTAAAAACAATATTATCAACATGTCTCCTCACTTGTTTTTCTTTAGAGTAAAATGAATGGATCCCTTCTTGCAGACATGTCTTTGTCCCTGAAGGCTTCCAGTAAAGTGGGTAAAGTAATTTTCTTTCTTTTACAATAGAGGAAAAACACAACTTTCTTTTTTCTATATCAGCATTTTTTAGATGTAAATGGTGAATAGACTTGTACTTATTTAGCACTTTTCCAGTCATGTTGACCACTCAAAATGCTTCATCTTTTTATTCTTTGCTCACATCTTATCCTGCTTTGCACCGTTGCAAAAGAAAGATGCTGTTTAGGAACATACCATTCAAGAGAATTTTGTTTGCTTGTGCAGTAAATGTTAAATCAGTCAATGTTATGATAATTGCATTTATTTTTATACATATATTTGTCCATGTGTACAAACCTAAAGACACATATTCTCCATAATGCCTAAACAGTATTGCTCTACATTCTCATCAACGAGAAAAGGGGATGAATAAACATCTTTGAACAATAAAAAGGATAGATTGTGAACATTTGAATAACCATTTTGTAGGACAGAAATGTTTTCTCATTTATTGACAGATTTTTGTAGTTAAATGATCACTTTGTTAAATATCAAAATATTATCATCATCCTCATTTCATGTGATATCCATTAAAGCTTTGTCATGGGGAGGCGTATAAAGTCATGCACCTTTAGTCTCAAGGATCAACTATTAAACATTCTGTCTCGCTGATTTGTTAGAGAACGGACAAGTCCTTATATCAAGCTGTCCAAAATTTGCTCTGAAAAGTGTCCAGGTGATCCAAAATGCATCAGCAGGGATTCTGAAGAGGGGCTACACGGTGGCACAGTTGCTCACAGCAAGAAGGTTCCTGGTCTGAGTTAGGGAAGGTCCGAACTGTGGCCTTTCTGTCCAGAGTCTAAACTGCTCAAAGGAATAAGTGAGTGTGTGTGCATGGCTGTTTGTCTATGTGTGATGGACTGGTGACCTGTCCAGGGTGTCCCCCGCCTCTCGCCCGATTCACGACTCCGTTCAGGGAATAAGCGATAAATAATGGATGGATGGGTTCTGATAAAAATCAGCAGCTAAGATCATGTTTCTTTTGTTTTTTATTCTTTTTCAGGCTGATAGAGTCAATAACAACACAGGAAGCAGAGCTTTCCTCTGGTTCCTCTCGTATAAAAGCATCCATTTGGTTCAGGACATAGACACCCTCTCCATCTTTAAGATAGGTGTAATACCTACCTTCATTATCAATCTTATAGTTACAGTTGGCTTGAGTGACCTTTAACAAGCCCTTTAATAGCGCTGCCATAGGCTTCAGCTACTGAAGGATGCTTCATGATGCATCAAACACCAACCAGCTGTTTTTCTTTTTACACTAAATTTCCCATGCATAAATATGCAATGTTATTATCATTTATTTTCACCTCTCTTTTTCTTTTTATCAGGTTTCCCTGACTTTGATTCTTGTGCAGAGTTTATGTTGAACCCTGAACAAGTGCTGCTGCTAAGCCACTGATTTGAGTCAAGTTTGTTGCAGCAGGGAAACTCCAAACACATGGCCACTGTAGACATAATATTTAAGTTATGTTGTACATATTGTACTCCTATTCTAGCATGTTTGTGCTGCATGTTGATGGTTGTGAAAACATAAATATTTACAGAGCTGCATGTTTTGTCCAGCTAGTTTATGGCAATGCCTCAGTTCAGACAGATCAGCATAAATCAAATTCCCCACTCTTCCGCCTTCTCCATCCTAATTGCATTTAGGTATTCTCTGCTGATGTTCTTTCCACTATCAGCAATTTATAATGAAGAGTCATTTCTGCTGCTCAATCCAATCTGTAAGCAACGCCCCAAATATAAATAGAAAAACAACAAATTCAACCAAGCTTTGCTATGTTTGTCTTGGTTCAGATGCCTTTTAAAATAACGTTCTGATTTGCAATTAAAGGCTAAAGATGCTGATTAACTTCTTAATCTGAAATGTTAAAGCATAATTACCACATTACGCAGGGATGTAAAACAATTTGTTTATCTGATATAATAAAAATATGTGGTTTTATCAACATTTCTCAGTGAATGTGATTAGTTTATTTAGAAATGAACGGTAAAGGCTGTCAGATAACACTGCTATTGTTATGGCTCTTTATTGACATGATGAAAACTTTATAGAAGCATCAGTAAGACTATTTTTTTTTAAGTAAAATTATATTTTTCTTTCAAATGTGCTTTCCAAAAGATGAATTTATTTATTCTCTGCACCGCTTAGACCAGTTCAGAGTTGTGCTGGTCTGGAGACACATGGTGCAAAACAGGTTGCCAGTCCACCTCAGACTGCACCATGAAGTCCATTATCTACCGCTGTGTCCCTAACGGGGTCGCGGGGGGGCTGGAACCTATCCCAGCAGCCAACGGGCGAGAGGAAAGGTTCCCGGCTGGAGTCCTGCTCACACCGAGGCTCGTACCGGCAACCTTTTTGCTGCGAGGCCACTGTGCTAACACCATGAAGTACTTTTTTTTTAAATAAAAAGTTTAATCTTCTCTTATTTTAAAGCTGCAGTAAAATTGAAATTTCCCAGCGTGAGATCAATAAAGTTAGTCTGAGTTTTGATTCTGCTTGTTCGTTAAAAACAATGTAAAAAGTTCAGAAACGGTTGTATGTACATGAGAACTTCAGCTTATACTTTTATACCTATTATCTTCAGATCAAAGTTGCCTCCTGGGTAGTATGACTGCATCAAGCACAGTGTGTAAATGTAGTTTCATATAAATGCACTTATTGTGTATTTTTATTGTTATTATTTTTATTATTAAATTATGAATTAGTGTCACCAAGTTTAATTTTTGTAAGCATTAAACTCCTTCATCACATAAACATTGATAGAAAAGCATTTCCTTTCCTTTGGTTGTTTGGTTTACAGTTTTCTTAATTATATCTTTGCATCTTGCATTTTTTTGGTGTATTTTAGTGGTGCCAGTAGGCAGAAAGGGAAAACGATAATGACGGGGTGGAGCATGAATCCAGGGAGGCTGACATCTCTATTGTTGTTGTCAGAGTTGTGCAGCAGAACTGGTGACTATAAAAGGAAAGAAAAGAACAAAAGAAAAGCAAAAACCGCTAAAGATTAACCACCTTTTGAGCTACAGGTAAGGTGTGTTTTTTACTTTTTACAAATACTGACATATCTATGTACAAACCAGAGTCGAGGTTAGGAGGTTCATGCCAGACCGGATGTGAAAAGGATCCCTCGTCTTTTAAAAATAGATTTAATCTGTTGTCTGAGTTAGTTTTATTAGGGAAAATTTGGGAAGACAAACTTCCCAGCTGTAAACAGACCCATAAACTGACTGGTGTGTGAAACATAATTATCTTAAAAGCCCACTCTTTAATCATCTGTTTCTTATTCACATACTAATATCTAATAAAAGTTGATGATTCCCATAGAATAAATCAATAATCAAAGTTTAATCAAATTTGACAGATAATGTTGACGTTAAATTCTAGTGTGGTCTAAGTTTGTCACAAATATTATGCTTTTGGTTTATCTTTCTACCTAATATCTACTGGCATCTCTCTGATTGAGACGTCTATAAAAATACTGATGTATTTACTTTTCACTTGACTTTTTACAGAACAGTTTCAAGTTGCAGCTAAAAGACTTGTGCACAGTAAAACTTGGTGCATTAAGCAACATTTTATGAATAACACATTTGTTATCTGATCTATTATATCCTGTATATGTAATCTAATTACTGACAAATCAAACAGCGAGAGCAGCTACTGAAAAAGGCTTATTTGTGTAGCGGGTCTCATACTCTTGCGTGCGTTGTGTTGATCAGAAAAGTAGAAGCCAGTCACCATTAAGTCTTCGACGCCTCTTTATTGGCATGCTCTGTATATTTTAACATAAAAAAGTGTTCCCAGCTCCCACAGTCTCAGCTCGGCCACACACTGAAACAAAATAAAGTGCACATCTCACTGTTACAACGATCCTGCACAGACTTTAAGCTAGCAAGCTAAATTGTATTTAATTCCTCACACAACGCAAATAACACTCAAATGAAGACTCAGTAGTTGTTAACCGGAGGAAATAATTACATATGTGACAAATTAGGTGCTTTTATACACTGATTAAGCGTCACAGTAATGGAGCCCAGAATTAGCTAACTTACCACGAGTCTTGCTGATGATAGACTGTGGAATAGCTAAAGGGCGAAGCAGCTAAACCTGCAGGGCTTCCGTATTTGAGATGTTCAGGTGCTCACAAAAATATAGGAAATTATATCTTCTCAACCAACAGAGACTGAATAACTTAATAGGCAGACATAACAGTGACAAAATATAGCTAATAATGGCAAGTGGAATCATTAATAATATGACTCCGTTACATTTGCACACGTAATTATGGCCAGCAGTGACCTCCTATGATCTATGCATATGTTTTTGTCTTTTAAACTAACATGTGAGAAATCTGGACAGTTTTCCACCTCATGAGATAAAATTCTTTGCAAGACTTTATATATAACTCCACATTTCCTCTGATATTCTTTGACATCTACGCTGAATTATCTGACTCTGTGGCTAACACTTCAGCATAATTTGTTTATCTGACAAAGCTAATCCACTTATTTGCTCATAAACTGCAGCGTCTATGATGTAATAATAATAATTTCCTCTTCCCTCGCAGGACTGATGACTGTCATCTAACAAACACAAGGCCAGAAATTACATTTTAATTCATTGCTGCTGTAAAGAGGGCGAGTGAAAAGATCTCAGCCTGTTAAGGACGATCCGCATCACATCCAGGGAAGCTTTCAGACTTATCAAAATGTCAAACATGGAATTCAAGAGGCTTGAGTTCTTCTACAGGAACATAAATGGTTGCATTGAGGGCCCTTTCTGTAATAGCTCTAGACTAATTGATCAAAACACAAGTAATGGTGACACAGTGGAGATTCTTGATGATGGATCGTCCTGGTTAAGAATCCTCATCTCTGTGGTTTATTTTATTGTAGCAACAGCAGGAGTGTTGGGCAACTTGTTAGTCATGTTCTTGCTGTATTCCACTCACACCATCACTACAGGCACCATTAATTTCTTTGTTTTTAACTTAGCATTGGCTCACCTGCTCTTTTCCCTGGCCTTGCCGTTTTGGGCTGTGGACATTGCGATGGACTACAGCTGGCCTTTTGGTTTGGCCACATGCAAGGCTGTTTCTCTGCTCACAGGACTGAACGTCTTTGCCAGTTGTTTCTTCCTGACAGCCATGAGTCTGACCCGGTATTGCTTTGTGGCAACAGCTCTCAGGCCCAGTGCTTCCCTGTGTACCAGATCTTGCACATTCCCGGTGGCCACAGCTTTCATCTGGGTCGGAGCCCTGATAGCAGCAACTCCTAGAGCGGTGTTTGCAGACCTGAGCCACGTGGGCATCAATAAAGACATAGCATGCCTGCTGCGCTTCCCAGATGGTACTGCCTGGCTTGGAATAAACCAGCTTCTTCGAGTGGTGCTGGGATTTTTGTTGCCCTATGCCATAATCATCCTCTCTTACCTGCTTCTGTTGCGTTTCCTGTGTAGACATAAACTGAAAGGCAGCAGCAGCTCTCGACGCAAGACAGAAATTTCCAAGTCTGTGGCAGTCGTTGTGCTTTCGTTCTGCATCTGCTGGTTCCCGTACAATGTTCTCACACTTTGGAGCGTCCTGATCCAACTTGACATCATTGATATCAGCAAATCCTTCTACTCAGCTCAGACATACTTCTTTCCTCTGGCCAACTGTTTGGCTTTCACCAGCAGCTGCTTCAACCCAGTCATCTACTGCCTGGTCAGAAAAGAATACCGCGCTGCTCTCCAAAATGTGCTCTTCAAACTGAGTCTGGCCATTATGTCCAAGATGCCATATGCAAAGAACTCTGAGGAGGGCTCGGGGCAAGGTGGGCAGCTTGCAATTCCACTCAACAACATGTACAGTCAGACATCCCAAACTGACACAAGGAGATTTGCACCATTCTCAACCATCCCTAATGCAGTGTCACCTCTGTAAAGCCTCCACATGAAGATCCCTCATTTTTTATGAAGTGCAAAGGAAGAGATGCTTTGAGCTCTGAGCATGTGCTTTAGGAAGACTCACCTTTTCACGTAATGTTGTGCACTATACATTAAATTAATCTCAAGATGCATCTATAAAACAGCCTTTTTTTGCGGGTCTGCATGAACATATATTTTATGAACTTGTAAAAGTGATTTTATTCATTTCATATAGAGATCCTGCTTTTATTTAAGTCTATTTGTTCTCTTTCTGATTGTGTTAGGAGAGAAAACATTCATTAGTTAGTGTTAAAAACCTATGTGATGGTAACCATTACTGCCGTCAGAACAATTTATTACTTCAATGTTGCTGTGATTTGTGGTCATCTTGGTTTTAAAGTGTACACGTGTGTAAATATTTCTGTCATTTGTTTCAGTATAATCTGAAAATAAAACTGATTTAAATTTACACTCTTTGTTTTGTATTGGGCTTTTGTTTTTTCTGTTGGTTCTCTGGTTTCTACATTCCCTGATATTAACTAAAGCCAGATGTTGGTGACAGTTCATTTTATATTCCCATTAAAGAGGATATTTCTGTTTATTAAGCTTTAAGGACATCCAGCATCATGCAGACAGAAAAACCTAAATTTAGTCTCGGCATCATATCAAATGTGTAATTAGATCTTTATAGTAAAAACTGCTTTATGACAACAGTATAATGTTGAAAAAAGGTCTCATGGCTGCTTAGTGTGTGGCTCCAGCTTACCACAAGATGGTGGTGGTGCTCCATTTTTAAACTGAATGCAGCTGACAACAATACATGGATTCATTTTGATGATGAAAGGGTGGATTTTTACAATCCGGTAATATAAAATATATGTATTAAAGCCATCTCAGATAAAAAAAACATGACAATATAAGAGATTCTTCCCACCTGAGACATAAATAAACCCAGCATTTCCTGGCTTTGGGTGGAGGTGACATCACAGATTTAATCATTGGGTAAAACCAGGATAATTTGCTTTTATGTTGTTTGTTTTTATTTGTATGTTTGATTTATTTTTACATTTTGAATTACAAATGGTGCTTATCCAGGTTGTTTGGTTTAGCTTAGCCTGTGTTTTTAAATTTTGCCAATAAGCTGTTTTATTTGGGGCTCTGAAGTATTGATAGTTTAGGTGTGTGACTGCTTTCCATGTCAAGTTTTACTATATTGAATCCTAGTTCCACTGCATGTCACATAAGTCTAAGTGCTCAGTATGTTGGTATTTAATGTGCTTCAATTTTACCCTGCAGTAAATTACATTTATTTCAGTAAAATTATGTGCAGAATGAAGCTGCAATATAATGTCAAGTACCTCTTCTTAAGGCTGATATTAAAACCAATAAAAAGTAAATGACCTCAAAATAACAGCAATTACACTCAGAGATTTATTAATTTATTGAAATCACTCAGAAAAATCACCTGAAATATGAATACATTCCCGTTGTTCAAACAAAAATGATATCAATCAAGTATACTTAGACTAATAGTAAATACAAGCGCAATCATACCTACAATAACTACTATTATAAATAAACTATCAACATTTAACATCCACCACACAACATCAGGGGGTCTGGAGGGTATGGCTTATCAATGGGGGCATGGCTTATTTCAACAGAAATGTCAAGTAAATGAAGGTCTTACATCCAGTAGGCCAGATTCAAGTCAGAAATACCACCAAATATATATTTGTGACACAACAAGTCAATTGAGCAGAATAATAGCTGCCAAGAAAAATATTGTTTCAAAATGTTATACATCCATTTTAGAAACATGTTGATTGAGGTTATATACCCATACTCAAAATATAGACTATAAATAATTTAATCTATAAGGTCCTGCTTTAGTTGCAGCAAAGTGGAAGTTATCCCCCTCGGTTCAACAAAGGTTCATACATCGTCTGTAAACATAAAGCACTTCCATTTTTAAAATAATATCTTCTGAAAAGTTTTCTTACAGTAGATCCGTTCTTCAGTTTTCTCTTGGATCAACGAAGGAAAAAAAGCTCTGGTACCTTTTATATGGCAAACAATGAACTAAGATGTACAAGACAAGAGCAAGTGGCATTTCACGTGTGCTTTGTTCTCATTCCAGCTGAACAATCAGCCTGCTTAGTATTTTGTGCTTTTGGCATTAGGATGTTAGAAGTTGCCTCTGTGTTCCTCACAACACCTGAGAGTTGGACAGATACCTGTAATGCATTCAATCGAGGAGATTTTAATGACTGTGATGGTAACGGCACTTAAATAACATTTTAGGAATGGCAATAAAACACGCAACCAAGATCTCGACCTGCTTTTCTTTCTTTCTATCTTTATTTGTTTGGAAATGGAGGTTTCTACGCTCTCAGGTGAGGGTGATTTCAGCGGTAGTGCACTGCAGCTAACACAGAGAAACCTTTAGTAACACAGGGGTATATCATACAGTTATATCTTGAAAAAATGTTTCCCACAGACGAGTTTGGAGCTTCTTGTAAAATAAAAGCATAAGTGTAGTGTAAGATTTCAAATCACTGTATTGCAAAGCAGGCCAAATAAATAAACGAGTATTTTTCCAGAAAAAAAGGAACTTAAAACTGCAATCCAGCATTGTTGAAAGCACCGCTGCTATTTGGTTACACAACAGAGACGAGCTTGCCAAAGAGTTCATCTTGTGACGTCATGTAGAACAGAAAGACTTCGGCTGGGAACTCGATCAGCTGTGATCCACCCCCAAACCCTGCCCCCCCCACCACAGCACTGTCCTTTCTGGATTGCAGCATTAAGACTCATCCAAATATAAGAATTAGTTGGTTTTCTTTGCCACAACTTCAACATGCCTGAAGGCTTACCTTTAATTTAGATACATTTTACATATAAGAATAGATATACAATAAGCTGTTTTATACATTTCTGGTAACATAAACATTTAACTTTGTATCATTTATCTTGAAATAAAAGGTCTTTTAAAGGCAAGAGGTTAAGATAAATTATATATCAACCATGAAATTTCTCATGTAAATAATTCTAACAGTTAACCAACACACTGCTTGTTATTTCATCACCTGACTACAAAATAAAAGAAAGAAAGAAAAAATGTGTATAATATACAAAGTTTACAGGATTTTGTATTTTGTATTGGTATTGTTACTTTTGGGTCTTGTTGCACAGACTACTAAGGCAGGCAAATCCTACGCACATATACGTGCATGTGGCTGCATCTTATTGTTCTGTTTTCACTGCCTCTCCTGCATTTTCTCTCTCACACCTTCATGTCGTATAATGCAACAGGCTTTACACTCTTCTGGAAAAAAAACAGAAGAATCAGCAGATTGGATTTTTTAAAAAGTCCTTACAATAAGAAAGTCTTTGTCCTTTTTGTACATTAAAAGAATATGCGACCGTGATCTGCTTCACTTGTTCCTGTTGAAATGACATGCAGAACCAACGCACATTCTCCAGAACAAATAAATACATCAGATGTGTATTTTACTATTTGCAACATTATAATAAGTGTTTTTATGTGCACATATGTTTTATAGTTTGTAATTAAAATTAGTTGTATTTTTCAAATCAGTGTTACAAAGTGATTCATAAAAAAGTACAACAGAGGAAATGATCATTTCAGTAGATGGAAGTTTATTTAGGCGTCCTAGAGAAGAGGGTCAAACCCCAGACTGAGGAGGAGCAGGGTGGTTTTCTTCCTGGTCGTGGGACAGTGGAACAGCTCTATGCCCTCTTTAGGGTCCTGCAGGGGCCATATGAGTATGGAGTACCGGACCCTTTTGTACGATCTGTCTGGTTCCTGTATGACCGATGTCAGAGCTGAATTGTTGGCAGTAAGCCAGATTGGTTTCATGTGAGGGTAAGACTCTCCCAGGGCTGCTCTTTATCACCGATTCTGTTCAGAACTTTTATGAACAGAATTTTTAGAGGCAGCCGAGGGCATCCAGTAAAGTGACCTCAGGATCGGATCTCTGCTTTTTTGCAGATGATGTGGTTCTGTTGGCTTCGTCTGGCTGTGATCTTCAGCTCTGGCTCGGGCAATTTACATCCAAGTGTGAAGTGGCTAGTATGAGGATCAGCCCCTCTAAATCTGAGATTGTGGTCCTCAGTTAGAAGAAGGCATCTTCTCCAGATTGGGAATGAGGTCCTGCTCCATGTGGAGAATTTCAAGTATCTAGCATATCCTATTCGTGAATGAGGGAAGGATGGAGCGTGAGATTAACAGGCGATCAGTGAAGCATCTACAGTAATGTGGATTACGCTGATCTGTGGTGGTGAAGAAGGAGCTGAGCCAGAAGGCAAAGCACTTCATTTAATATCTATGTTCCTACTCTCACCTATGGTCGCGAGCTGATGGTAGTGACTGAAACGACATCATGAATAGAGGCAGCCAAAATGAGTTTCCTCTGCAAGGCGGCCAGGCTCTCCCTTAGAGATTGCAAAACCATACGTGAGAGACTCAGAATAGAGCCACGTCTCCTCCACATCGAGAGGAACCAGTTGAGGTTACTCAGGCATCTGGTTAGGATGCCTCCTGGACATCTCCTTGGATGTGAGAGGTTTGTGGCATGTCCCTGTGGAGGAAGACATTGAGAAAGACCCAGGATAATGTGGAGAGATTATATTTCCCTCCTTACGCTTCTACCCCAGATAAGTGGCAGAGAATGGATGGATGGGACTTGATTTAGTTGTGAATTTATGATTACTGCTGTCTAAGAAATACCATCCACAAGAGCACTGATTAAACATTTTAAAGCACTTCAGTAAATATATAGCTTTTTGGAGCTATTTCAGTAAGGTCTTAAAATGTAAATTAAATCAGATTTATAGTTGGACCTCTTGTACAGCACATCAAAGTTACACATATTTTAATACAAACTGGGGAAAGAAGTTTACAGTGGGTTGTTTTCCTAATTGCAGTTTCTAGCACAACAACTGCACTCAATCCAGGAGGACATAATCAGGATTCCTATTGGCTGAATAGAGGGGGAATAAACTCCTCTCTCCTCTTCTTCTCTTTTGGCTTTTTATACCAATTATCAATGCACCACTTTGTATCACTGTTTTGAAATGTAAAGTATACAATTTTCATATCGACACAGTAATAAATCATCAATAATATTTTATGTTACAAACTCAGATTCAGTCTTTTTCCACAATTAAAAGGATTTAGGACATTTGAGGAGTGTTTTTCTACACACTGAATGTCAAGACTGTACACTGTGCTGAAGGAAACAGCAAAGCAATGAGAGGACTCGGATTGTAATTAAAGCAGCTGATTGTAAGACATGTTTGGCATCTTTCAGATGAGATGGCTCTAATGTAAATAATGCATAAATCATAATAATACTCTATTTTGGATACTGAAATATCTTTACAACTATTGTTTGATCAGTATCGAATAGTACATAGTCTTTGTTAGGGCTCAATGTCTGAGAATTATTGATTTAAAATCATTTAACTAGCTTGTTACGCCTCAAAGGCATCGAAGGAATATTGTGCTTATTAAAAGCTTCATTTTTACACTTTGCCTGCAGCTACTGCAGGAAAATCTTGAATTCATCTTCATCCCACAGATTGAACTTTATCCATTTACATTAAATAAACTCATTAGGTACAGTATTGCCATTGTTGTGGCACTGGCTTATACAGCAACACGTGCGGGAGATTCTCTGCACATGTTGGTCTTCATATTAAGATGATTGTCAAGGTCTGGTATAGGCTAAGTTTGAATATGTGCAAAGTTCTTTTATTATTTTCTCTAATTTATTTCATATGCAAGATGATGCCTGCTGTAGTTCTGATGGATCCATCGCAGAGCCGAGTCTTCATAGGTTTTTGTAGGAGCTTCTAAATCGGCCATCTTATACAGAAGTGACCATCATGAACTCTGGTCACTTTGGAACTGACAGTCAGGATCCTGGGAGCCCACCATAGCCCTGGTTGATAGACTGAATGGGGACAAAACATGTCCAGTTATAACTTTCTTCTTTAACAACACAGGTTTAATTGTAAAGTATAATCAGAGGGTTGAGACATAAGTCGGTAACAGACATCAGAACAGAGTGGAGGAAAAGTAGCAATATTGACTCATTTACTTGTGAAAAGAGAACAAGAAAGGCCATTTGAGATGAGATCACACAGGTCTTATGGGACTCAGCGTTGCCACAGTATTGCCATGCAAATTAAAAAGGGCTCAGGAACTTTATAAAAGGAAGTTTAGAGAAGGTTTAACGCTGAGGTGAATACAGGTTATGGATTAAATAGTTAGGGGTTGGTTTCACCCCTTCATCTAGATGCATTACTCATTTTTAAATAGATGAAAGTAATATACTTTTACTTCTGCCACTTTATTAATTGAACTGAATCCAACTTTGTTGATAGATAGGGACATTTTCATCTCATAGTTCTAAGCCTTCATTATAATAGGGATACAGTTTTATTACTGACTCATCTTGTACATATCTTTGCTCTTTATTATATTATGTTCAGTTGATTTAATGATGAAATACTGCGCTAATTAAACTGAATTAATTAAATTATTTGTGGCTTTATTCTAGTACTATTTAGTGTTGATGCTCTTGGTATAAACACAGACAGCTCCATGCCTTCCTTTGTGCGACTGCACTTTGTTGCTTTTTATAGCAACGCTCTGTTGGATGATTCACAATAAAAGAGCTGTGTGGGGAATGGGATCCCATGGGTTCACAGTAATGGTCAAAACTTTTTAAAAATGCATAACCATGGGCGTGCACGTATATTGGTAGATGAACTGTAATTAGATTCCTCCTTATGATGATTTTGTTGCTTGCTGAAAGAAGCATGCAAGCATAACGCCGGTGCTAATGCAGAAGCTCTCCTGCTGTTATTAAATGCAGCAGTTAGGAGTAGCAGTAGGGATGTTTTGATTGGAGAACATGTGTTGGGCATACATTTTTTAGCTGTGGATTAGAAAACATGTACATAATGGAAGAAAAAGCAATCTGGCTCTTTGTAAGGAGAAGTGAAAATATATATATTTTTTAAAGTAATGCAGTTTTATCAAAAATCGGGCATAAATACAGGTTGACTTTTCCAAGATGCAAACTACTGATTAAAGCATCTTAAAAAAAAAGATCCGTACATGTGCAACTTGTTGCTCAATATCAGATGGTTTCCATACAAAATATATTTATAAAATTTTATATAATGTTTGGGGATATTCAGCATTTATTAGCATGTAATGTGTCAAAATTCTTATTGTATATTCTTCGGCTTTCTGGTGTCCATTAAGGAAGAAAATACTAAATCTGATTGTGTTCCAGAGAATTTGGAGCAAAGTTTTTTCCCTAAAGTGATGCAAAATGTCTGAAAAAGTAAATGAGTCATACATGTCACGCTGAGTTCACATGACCAGAAAAACGAGACAAAACATTTAAACCTGGGGAGCTACAGGATGTGATTTTATCTACTAGAGGCTTACTTTCTGAATCACATAAAAGGAAGGATTTTTCATTTTTCATTCACTGCTGACCCAAATGTTGGACTGGAATTGTAAAAATGGGTATTTTAGCTATTTTTTATATACTTTGTTAAACTAGTTTATGAATTAATATCTATAAAAGCTATGCCTAATCTGTCATATTAATCCCTTTACTCGTCTTTAAAGAAACCCCAACAGCATTCTGTCTTTACCTCACGTTGTAAGACTTCATTCAGCTCTTTGAATCAAAGCTTGAAGGCTAATCCTGCACAGCTATAATTAAACTACCTCACCAGACTCTGCAACGGAAAGCACAGTTTGAACATTTCACATCACACGTTACGATGTAAAAACACAGAAACTGAAAGCAGGCCTGGCCAAGAAACATTTCTATATTTGGTTGCCTTTTAGGACAATTTAGTCTATTTGCTTGTGATATTGAGAGCTGCAAAGGAGGAAGGTGACAGTATATTTCAAGGATAGCAAACGTTATTTCAGCATGAACAGCCTCTTCACCTGCGTCATATAGTTCAGCCCACGAAGTGCATTCATGAAGCTGAATTACACGGATGCCGCTTGTGAGTCACAGTCCTTTTAATGATGAATGTGTTTTGTGGAATAATCATCTTTTAAAGTAAATACCATCTAGTTTCAACATGCAAGTCTCACGGTCCCCTCACAGACTAGATTAGCCTGCGTAAACTCTAGCAATGATTCTTACGGTCAGCACCGGTTTTCCCTCAGGTGTGTGCACAAGACGGTGAAATGTGAATTCAAACAGGACATTAGGTGCATGGAAGGATGGAAGGTGGTGAAATGAATGACAGCTGCAAACTTCTCAACCTGGGCTGGTTTTGTGCAAATGCTCTGAATGTGATGCAAAAATAGAAAGCAAGCTGCTTTAGAACATGAGTGATTTTGCAGATAGGGATGATAGAGACGTAGACACAGGCACAAACCTGGTCTGTGAGGATTCGAGGCTTAATATCAGGAATGGCACCCCCTCTCAGCTCATCTTCCACAGCCAAGAGTCTGACAACAGGGAAATAGAAACACACATACCGGTTGAGAAAGGGAGAATTATGAAGCCGGGGTTAAGATTTACTGTAGGATTGTGTGGCCATATAATGATATTAAGTTCCTGACATGTTTGTGGACACGTTCAGCTATCCTCAGAGCTTCCTGAAGCTGAATCTGAGCTTCTTTCAGATTGAGCTGTTGAGTTACATAACAAGTGAAATGAAAGTGAAGGGTAGTGAAATGTATCCCAGGCTTTTAAATAACTGTTACTTTTTTCTTTATGCAAGGATCACTAAAGCCAAACTCACTCAGGCTGTGTTTCATTTCATCATTTTTTATTAAGTAGGAATTCTACCTAATTTCAAAGTGTTACACTGAACTAAGTATAGAGTGTGTGACATGTATTATTCATGGTATTTAGACAATCTGTAATTAAAGGAATAGTTCTACATTTCAGGAACATGCTGTGGAAGTGAACACTTAATCAGAAAAACACCAATTTCAAGTTGGTGTTTTGTCTTAAGTTTAGACAGCTTGGGGCAGTGTCCCTCTGCTTTAAATGCTGTAGTCTGTTAAAATGGATGATTATTATTCCCATTAAATGCATAAATGTTATTAGCCTTTTGGAAATTCAAGTGAATGATTGTAAAAAAGTATGGCAAAATTATTCCTGATGTCACATCTCAGATGGTAGAAAACACAGTGCACACACACAAACCCTTTAAAAAAAAGGAAAATATCTTAAAATCTGTTATTAATTTTAAAAAGAGTATCGACATTATTTGATATAATCTTTTTAATCATTTAGGGAAATGTGAATACTAACTTGTGCTATATATAAAAACAGATTTGTTTGTTCTAGAAAACATTATTTCCGCTCTCAGGAGTCCCTAGGTGTTCTCCTCTCTCTTACTCTGTATGGAGTATCAATAGGAGAGGGATGTGAACTGTAGGCAGGCCAGTCGACTGTGGCTACTGTGAGTCATGCAGAATGATGTCTGGCATTTTCTTGCTGAAATAACCACCAACCTGCTAAGAAAAGATGCCACTTTAATAGTAGCTCTTCCCAATGTACCCCAATTTACACATCAAATGTATGTCAGCGAGTCACCCATGTCATGAAGACTGACGCACCTCCATCTCATCTCAGATATTGGCTTCTACCAGAATGGTCTCTTTTTGATAAGAAACCCATTTTGCTTTTCTATATTTGTTTTTGTTTTGCATTTGTAAAAACAACTTAAATCTTAAATTAAATCAGAACATTGTCTCTTTGTCCATGTGAGATCACCCTCAGTTTCATGTCCACTAGCTATTAACATGGCTTGATGGGTTCTAAAAACAGTCCTGCTTGCAGGCTTAAGAAGTATTTAGCAGTAGTTTCAGTGTTTTCTACAGCCTTCATAAATTAGAGTTTATTTAATCTTTATCTTTTTCATGGTGTTATTCAGAATTAATGATTACTTAATAGCGGTTGGCACAAAATAGAGAACCACATTCTATCTATGACTGAAATAAAAAACGTTTGGAGGCTTCTGGACCAAATCATGAAAGCAGTAGTTAGTAAAGATGCTTCCATTCACATATTTAGCAGTACCATTTGTTTAATTAGACATGATGCATACTCAGTGGAAACCTGATGTACAGTCCTAAAACATATCAGCATGTGATGACACTAAAATCTTGTTGGACCGAAGCAGATCCAGTTAGGACAGATCAGGAAGGACAGGAACTTCACTCTGCTTACTTTGGCTGAGAGCATCCTTCCTGACAACATAACTCTGCCATGATTGGTAGATTAAAAAAAAGATTTCTCATATTCAGCCCTTCAGCTGCATTATCCTTTGTATTTTAATCCCAAAGAGGGGATAAATTATTCATTTTCCCTCCCAGAGTCTTTGTTTTCTCCCTATTGTGACCAAAGCCTTTGGTATATTTTTTGCAGAAGTTGATGGGCTTACTGGAAATAAAGCAGTGCTTCTGAGGTTTTACAGCTTAAGCTTACACCTAAAATCTGTTTTTTTCAAATGCCTGCCAACATGTTTAGACAAAATCATTACAAATAATGTTAATAAAGCTGATTGTGTATCTCCACCCACTGCCAAACAAAGAATAAAGTAAGGTTACACCTTTTCAGCCATCTAAACCACAAATCCATCCCACTGCAGCAATATTTTCTCAGGAGCTCTGTAAAAGTGTAAACGCCTGAAGCTGGTCCTATTCATGCAAGATATCAAGCACACATCCATGCATATGGTCAGTGGGTTTCTATGCCTGCGGGGTAAGAACCTGCTATTTTGCACCTAGAGGGAGGGCGCTTTGTTTCATTTGAGATGTTTTCGTAATGTAGAAAACCATAAAGTTCACTTCTACATCACAAAAAAACAACTGTTTTTTACCGTGTGGGGAGCATCTTCTCCAGTATATATCAGCACAACTCATCGCTACCTACTGCCTGAATCAGGTACTTTTCTTTTTCATGCTGGCGATACAGCAGCTTTTGTTTACAGTGGTCTCTTTACAACAAAGACACCAACATCTTTTGTAAATAAATGTGACAACTGTGAGCCACAGAGTACACCTTGAATGACAGGGAATGGACCATCTGGACATTTTTAAAACTGTGATTAGTTTTTGCTCCTTGCATTTGGATATTTCAGTGGTGAGCACAAATGGCATATCCATATCAACAGTTTGCAATCTGGGGCCACAGATTGGTCGTCTGTGCACACAGACTTAGAAACAACTTAAATATGAGGACGAAGAACTCAGCTGATGTGTGCAGAAAAGGGAATTACCTTTTTATCCATGACCGCTAGAAAACATCACATCACATTATTTATCAAAAGAAGCTTACTCTGTATGTAGAAACATCAGCTGAAAAGATACCAAAGGCATCTTCTGCCAGGAACAAAACGGCAATTAAAACCCGAAGGGCCGAATCTACTAAGATCTGAATTAGTGTGTACTAATTAGCGTGTGGGATCTAGGATTTAGCGTGTGGGATCTAGGATTTAGCGTGTGGGATCTAGGATTTAGCGTGTGGGAT